>OW804097.1:128811360-128925194 GCA_942159475.1 Sthenelais limicola
GTGAGAGGGTAAACAAACAGACTGGTGATCAGAGACCATTGTCCGACTCGAATTTCCATCAAATTTTCACTATTTTTTCAACAACAAACATTGGGAGAGGTATAATAAATACAAAATTGACTCCTGGCCGTGTGAGAGGTTGTTATACCCTCGTGGTAACATACCCTAAAATGTTATTTCCTACATACATGTTACCTGTCCGATGGGTCAAGCCCAACTGATGTTAATCTCTATATACAGCTCCTTTTCCTTTGTGTTACACTACGTATAACAAGGTAGTTATCGCCCTTGGGCTACGAAATTTCGTCGGGTGCTATGCACCCTTACAAAATTGCTACACCCGAGGGAGAAAACCACCTCACACACAGCCAGGAGTCAATTTTGTCTATATATCTACCAGCCATATTCCTCCAACCCGACAAACACTTGAATTCCCAACAAAACATGTGCAGTTAAAGATGGAATTATAAGACACAATGGTGACCTCAGTGGCATCTGAACCTGGCATATATTTATTTAAATTTATTGCATAATACTTGATAGATTCTTTTTACATTTTGTACCAGGACTAGACCACCACAATGGTGGTCTTCCTCTAGTACCTGGGGGGAGGAGGTGAAATTGTAGCCGCGCCCAGGTTCGAACCCACAACATGTTCATGTCACTGATCTGCTTTAGGCCACATCCTCATACAATATCATAAGCATATTGACAGGCTGGTGCCCCTGTTCTTCTGCCCCCACTACTTCACCATGTGCTGCCATATCCCGCTATAACATGGCAAACACTCCACCACTTGACGGTCGGAGGACACTTCCCCTCCTCACATGGGTCAGACACTTCCCCCTCCTCACATGGGTCGGGGGACACTTCCCCCTCCTCACATGGGTCGGGGGACACTTCCCCTCCTCACATGGGTCGGGCCGACACTTCCCCTCCTCACATGGGTCGGACACTTCCCCCTCCTCACATGGGTCGGACACTTCCCCCTCCTCACATGGGTCAGACACTTCCCCCTCCTCACATGGGTCGGGCTGCCTGTACTGCTGCACCTATACTCTCACAAATATTGTAATAAGTGCACAGTTTCTCTGTAGATCACAAGATAGAAATCTTACTCCCTTTCACTACTAATTATGAATTGCACCAAAAGGTCTTGTCACATTTGTTTAACTCCATAATAATATTATTGGCCTTCAAGTCCATGCAAACCCAGAGAAGTATGCAGAGTTAGGGGTTGGCAGTATTTACATAGGAAAGAAATAATAGCAAATCTTTCATATATTATTGAAGGCCCAGTCACAAATAGTACTAAGCTTGTGTTTAGTTTCAGCGAAAATGCAAGATGGCGGACATGCAAGTCCCCTATTGAGCCTTACTCTGACATACAACTCCCATAATTCCATGTGAATCAAGGTTCAAGATGGCGGACATGCAAGTTCCCTATTGAGCCTTACTCTGACATGCAACTCCCATAATTCCATGTCCATCAAGATTCAAGATGGCAGACATGCAAGTCCCCTATTGAGCCTTACTCTGACATACAACTCCCATAATTCCATGTCCATCAAGATTCAAGATGGCTGACATGCAAGTCCCCTATTGAGCCTTACTCTGACATACAACTCCCATAATTCCATGTCCATCAAGATTCAAGATGGCTGACATGCAAGTCCCCTATTGAGCCTTACTCTGACATACAACTCCCATAATTCCATGTACATCAAGATTCAAGATGGCGGACATGCAAGTCCCCTATTGAGCCTTACTCTGACATACAACTCCCATAATTCCATGTGAATCAAGATTCAAGATGGCGGCCATGCAAGTCCCCTATTGAGCCTTACTCTGACATACAACTCCCATAATTCCATGTCCATCAAGATTCAAGATGGCGGACATGCAAGTCCCCTATTGAGCCTTACTCTGACATACAACTCCCATAATTCCATGTCCATCAAGATTCAAGATGGCGGACATGCAAGTCCCCTATTGAGCCTTAATCTGACATACAACTCCCATAATTCCATGTGAATCAAGATGGCGGACATATGAACCCCTCTGTGCGCACCATGTGCATATATGCCCGGGTGATGGTACACAGCTCGGAGGCCAGACCCACTGAAGAATTCCTCTCATCTTGAAGTGCCCACTTCTCTTCTCTTCTAGCAAGCGTCTCCAAAGGGGTCGCCACTGGTATCTCCCTGGTGATCTTAAGATCAGTCGCTGATTGGCTGAATCATTTCCGCACCCTCTTCACCCATGTTTCCCTTTTTGTTCTCTCATTTTTTGCTTTGGTTGATGTCTTTGGGGTTTGGTGGCAGAGAAAAAAGGAGGGGGGCAGGTGTGTGTATGGGTAGGGTAGGGGGGGGGGGGGGGAGCTGGTAGTATTGGCCTACTACCACCACCAACAACCAAAAAGGTATATAAATATAAATAAAGTTGGAGATACATGTATTTCACCCTTTTTATATCCACTTTCTCTGTATCTCTCGTTTTGACTTAACCTCCCGTCCTGTGTATGGCCATAAAGTGCCTTTCTGTCTCTTTTTCTCGGTCTCTCTCTCCATTCTTCTCTATCTTTTATTTCCTGGGTATGATCATAAACTCACTCCCTCTCAGCTCTCCCGCCCTTGATATAGCCTTCAATGTGTTGATAAGGGCGTAAAGCAACCAATCTCACTCACTCACTGTTTCTCACTCCCTTTCTCTTCTCGCTTCATCTCTCTTCTCAACTGCCACCTCCCCCCCCTCCCCCCAGTTCCCCCTGTCTCTCTAGCCTCACAACCCCCCCCCCCCCCCTCCTAAAAAAAAAAACAAAAAAAAACTCTTCATGTGGAAGATGTTGAGTAGTAGTTTGTCATAACATTTGTCTTCACCCAATATGTCCAGTGTTATGACATGCACCATGTAACCTTAACCCTTACAAGCTAAGTACGGCAGAATTAAACATTTTAAATTTCTTCCCCAAAAAGTGCCAAGGTACTACGACTTTCAGCAGCTCCTACGGGAGTTGAATTTAAATGTTTTTAAATGTTTATGTTAGTATACACACCTTTACCAAGGCATTACTGACGAAATGTCTTGGTAAGGAATTTGTTCCCAGATTTGTCTGATTTCTCCAGGTCCAGCTGCCTATGGCCCTATATGCATGTAAAAGAACCATTGCTAATAACCGACAAGAGTAGGGTATCATATCTGTTAGCATGTTTCCTCATGCGCCCTGATATAGTTTAGCGCTCCTTTCCTTTATAGGGAAGGGGAAGATGGAAGGGGGTTGGGAAAGCGAGGTCCTTAGGTCATTTTATGATTTTAAGTGCCATTAAACGTCGCCTACTTGATATGTACTATTATGACCTGGCTTAGAGGGGAGAAGATTAAATCTAAGACAGGAGGAACTTCCTCCCATCTTTGGGTCGAGGGAGGCGAGCCCAGCTGTTTTTTTTATGGGGATGTGAACTGATTAACAGGGACTAATGGAATATGCCTTCTTCCACACCTCGACATCAGAGAGAAATACCCGCTCTATAATTACCCTGCCATCAACTATAGGGCCAAATATGCATGAGTAGAGTATGGTGTTAAAACAGGGCATAAAGCAACCAATACTCGAAAGGCCTGAAATTAAGGTTATTAATCCTTTTAGTCCTTGCCTCTGGTGGTTTGGCCCGAAGACTGTGAAGGCACTGATTTAATCACTGCATTTAAAGTCTTCCACTGTGAAATATGTGATACATCCACATGGTACTTCTGACTTCAATATATAATATATCCACTCATGTGTTTACATCAACCATGCAGCAGTATTGTCCCATTTCCAGCCCCAAAGAAAAATAAATATTTACAAAAATTCTGTAAAAAGTCTATAACAGCTTCCTATAGTCATTCAATCCGTTCAAGCCACCTTCCTCCCTCTCTGTCTGTCTCTGTCTGTCTGCCCCCATCCCCCACCCCACACTCTCTATCTCTCCTCTTCTCCCTCCCTCTCTCTCTCTCTCCCTCTCTCCCTGCCTCACTCCCTCGCTCCTCTCCTTCCTCTCCCTCTCTCCTCTCCTCCCTCTCTCTCTCTCTCTCTCTCTCTCTCTCTCCCTCTCTCCCTGTCTCACTCCCTCGCTCCTCTCCTTCCTCTCCCTCGCTCCTCTCCTCCCTCTCCCTCTCTCTCTCTCCCTCTCTCCCTGTCTCACTCCCTCGCTCCTCTCCTCCCTCTCCCTCTCTATCGCTCCTCTCCTCTCTCTCTCTCTCTCTCTCTCCCTTCCCCTTCTCTCTAGCTCTCCCTCTCTCGCTCCTCTCTCTCTATCTCTCCTCTTCTCCCTGTCTCTCTCCCTCCCCCTTTTCTCTCTCTCTCTAGCTCTCCCTCTCTCTCACATCTCCCTGCAGTGCCTATAAGATCTGCTTCTCCAATAAAAATAATTAAATGTTTTCATATGAATCTGTCAAAGGGAAATAAAGAAATTCAATCCAATGTTGCCATCTCCTCTTGAGAAGAACTGCAAAGGGATAAGATATAAAATATGTTATTTATAGCAAACCACTGTTTTAATGGTGCATCTTCAAGTATTGTTTAATTTCTATTGTTAATTGTTTATTTTTTAATAATGAAATCTATATGGATACAAATACTGTTTCCTCAGGCCACGAAGGTTCATGATATACTTGATGTCTCAACATTGTCTTCATTCTAGGCCAGAACAAGTTAAAAAATTGTTTACAAAAATCTCTCTAGCCAGATCTAGCGTCTGACTATGTTTCCTGGTCACCCAATCTGCCCCCCGCCTGTAGCGCCTCCTCTAACTGCCGCCAGTCTCGCATGATGCCCCCATCTACAGCCTCCTATTGTGTTTTCCCCTCAGCCTTGTATAACGATGCACAATAGGGGGGTTTGCATGTGTCCTATTGTGTTATACCCTCAGCCTTGTATAACGATGCACAATAGGGGGGTTTGCATGTGTCCTATTGTGTTATACCATTTGTCTTGTATAACGATGCACAATAGGGGGGTTTGCATGTGTCCTATTGTGTTATACCATCAGTGTTAACGATGCACAATAGGGGATTTGCATGTGTCCTATTGTGTTATACCCTCAGCCTTGTATAACGATGCACAATAGGGGGGTTTGCATGTGTCCTATTGTGTTATACCCTCAGCCTTGTATAACGATGCACAATAGGGGGGTTTGCATGTGTCCTATTGTGTTATACCATCAGTCTTGTATAACGATGCACAATAGGGGGGTTTGCATGTGTCCTATTGTGTTATACCATCAGTCTTAACGATGCACAATAGGGGGGTTTGCATGTGTCCTATTGTGTTATACCCTCAGCCTTGTATAACGATGCACAATAGGGGGGTTTGCATGTGTCCTATTGTGTTATACCCTCAGCCTTGTATAACGATGCACAATAGGGGGGTTTGCTTGTGTCCTATTGTGTTATACCCTCAGCCTTGTATAACAATGCACAATAGGGGGGTTTGCATGTGTCCTATTGTGTTATACCCTCAGCCTTGTATAACGATGCACAATAGGGGGATTTGCATGTGTCCTATTGTGTTATACCCTCAGCCTTGTATAACGATGCACAATAGGGGGGTTTGCATGTGTCCTATTGTGTTATACCCTCAGCCTTGTATAACGATGCACAATAGGGGGGTTTGCATGTGTCCTATTGTGTTTTACCCTCAGCCTTGTATAACGATGCACAATAGGGGGGTTTGCATGTGTCCTATTGTGTTATACCCTCAGCCTTGTATAATGATGCACAATAGGGGGGTTTGCTTGTGTCCTATTGTGTTATACCCTCAGCCTTGTATAACGATGCACAATAGGGGGGTTTGCCTGTGTCATTGCGCATGTCTGCTGCAGTGTATGCTGGGATGGATTCAGTTCAAATCTCACATACAAATATTTAGAACATTTTTTATTATTATTACCATTTTTATTTTTATTATTTCTTTTTATATTTTATTTAGAATTTTTTTATCGAAAATTGCAAGAATGCAATAACTTGTGTAAGTGGACTATAAAAACCAAATGAATGATGGGAAAGATGGCGTCTTGTCTTATGGAATGATGATTGACATTAGAGCACCGATAAAATTTAATATCCCATGCTGAACATGTTTTCTATAGATTTTCCACTCTACCATACCCCTAACTCCCATAATTCCATGCGAATCAAGATTCAAGATGGCAGAAATACAAGTCCCCTATTCGCATTCCACAATTGCTCTTAGTGGAAATGTACACCAGTTAAAAACCCGTAAAAACCGGACGTCAGAAGTAGTAAAATATTTACATATATCTCACTTGTGCGTCTGTATTGTGAATAGCTGTAATACTTGTGTCTGGGGTATATTGTGAAGGCGAGGGAGGAAAGGAGAGAGGGAGAGGAGGGGAGTGAGGGGAAGAGAGGGGAAGAGAGGCACAGAGAGAGCGGAAGCGGTAGAGGGAGAAAGATAGGGAACGAGAAAGAGAGCGAGAGAGACACAGAGAAAGAGGAGGGGGAGATTGAGAGTGAGGGAGGGATAGAGAAAGAGAGGGAGAGGAGAGAAAGGGAAGGAGAAAGTAGAGAAGGAGGGAGGGAGGGAAGAGACGGATGAAGAACGAGATAAGTATTTACCACAGTATCGACCAAAACTTTGGACGATATTGTCCAGTTGTTTTTGCTACGCGACTTCATAAATTCCACATTTATATTTGGGGGACCCGCCAAGCTCTTTTCCTGCGATGGCATCACTTATTATCGTTCATCGGCAATTATTTTAGCTCAGTCTATTCAACTTCAAATTCTTGTATAAACATACAACAGGAGCAGAATACTGATAAATTCAGTCCCATAATGTGGCATACGAGGCTAAAACGATCACGTGACCTTTTTAAATGCATGTAAACTTATGGGAACAGCGGTCTCCATGTTTTACAGCAGTCATACATAATATGAGTAAATTCTTCAAGAATTCTTTGGTCATAATAGCTGTAATGCAGCTTTAAGACCCTGTGTTTCTCTGAGTGTATCAGAGGGAAAAGTTTCCCCTTGAAACTATCTCTTCTCGCCATCTACCCATAATGCACCAGGTCCACCCATCCCTGACCACTCACACCGACAAGTGAAAATATGACACTCGCAAAATTACTCCTAACTCTGGAAATGAGCGTCAGAGGGCACCACCATCAGCCCCTTATCTATGTAAACTGATCATATCCCAACATGCATTGCGTCTATTGTTACCATGGCTACAGAGAGGTGAATGCTGATTGGTTAAGATAAGAAGACGTCAGGTGAAGTGGTGTAAGGAGGGGAGATGTTAATGGTGGTTGTATCTAGATATGGACACCGGTGTATCGGGTAGTCAACCTGTCACATGTAGTGTTTTATGGACTTTCCAATGCTACAAGTGCTTATTTTTGCCATTTTCATGTTAAGCAAGAAGGTGCAAGTACAATAAAAGGAGCAGAAATAGTTCAGTTCAGTAGTTTACAGCTTCAAGTCACAACGTAATATAATACATTTTCCCTTTGGATCTATAAATTTCTCTTGTTTCTTTTCCCCTTCTCTCATTTCTCCCATCACTTTCTCTTCTCTCTCCCTCTCTCTGTCTTTCTTTCTCACTGTCTCTCGCTCCCATTCTCTTCCCCTCACTCTCTCTTTTTCTCTATCCTCTCCCTCTTCCTCCCCCCTCCAATCTCTCCCCTCCCCCTTCTCTGTCTCTCCCTCTGTCTCCCTCTCCCTTCTCAGTCTCTCCCTCTCCCCTTCTTTCTCCCCTCTCTCCCTCTCCACATCTTTCTCTCCTCGCTCGCTCCCCTTCTCCGTCTCTCTTTCTCTCAGCTTCTCTTCTCTCCCCCTCCCTTCTCTGTCTCTCCCTCTCCTCTCGCTCCCTCTCTCCCTCTCTTTCTCTTCCTCTCTGTCTCTCCCTCTCTTCCTTTACCCTTCTCTCTCCTCTCTCTCCTTCTCCCCTTCTCTGTCTCTCCCCTCTCCCCCTCTCTGTCTGTCCCCCTCTCCCTCTCTCCCTCTCTCTCCCTCGCCTCCAACCTACCATCATCTGGTATGGTGTAGAACAAGGCTATAAAAACACCTTAACACCGACTCCAGTAATAAACAAATACACTCAATGTGAAGGTCTCCAGACCAATGAGGAATTCATGTTTTTGTGTTTCTCGTACGGCGCTTAACTGATTCAGTAACTATATTTATTCCTGTGTTTGTCTATCTGACATCAAAGGCACGGTTTGCCCTTATCTGTACATACAGGCCGGGCCTTGTGAACCTGAACTGTAGCAATATGGTTTAGGTTACACTTTAATGGATTTCTCTTATTCTATTAGGTTTTATTTCCTTGAGATCCTGCTGAATCCAATATGTGTACACTATATATTTAGTAATGTGTCCCTTCTGTATAGATCTGCTCTGGTTTCTAGCTCTCTCTCCCTGTTTAACACTCCTCTCTCCCCCTTCCTTTCCTGCCTTCCTGCCCCCCTCTATCTCTCCTCCACCTCTGTCCCTCGCTTCTCTCTCCCCTTCTCTCTCTCCTCCCTCCCCCTCTTTCTCCTCCCTCTATCTCTTCTCCCTCTCTCCTCCACCTCCCTCTCCTCCTTCTCTTTCCCTCTCTCCTCCCTCTCTCTCTCCTCCTCTCCCTTCCCTCTCCTCTCTCCTCCCTCTCTCTCTCCTCCTCTCCCTTCCCTCTCCTCTCTCTCCCCTCTCTTCTCTCTTCCCTCTATCTCACCTCATCGCTCTCCTCTTTCTCCCTCCCTTTCTCCTCCCTCTTTCTCTCCTCCTTTTCTCCCCCTCTCGTTCTGTTCTCCCCCTCCATCTCTGCCCATCTCTCCCCCTCTTCCTCCCTCCCCCTCCCTTTACTCCTCCCTCCCCCTCCTCATCCCCCTTCTCTCTCTCCTCCACCTCTTTCTCCTCCATCTCTCCTTCTCCCTCTCTCCTCCCTGTATCTCTCCTCCTCGCATTCCTCGTTCTCGCTCCTTTTCTCCTCCCTCTTTTCTCTCCTCCTCCTTTCCCCCTCTCTTTCTGTCCTCCCCCTCCCTCTCCCCTCCCCTCCCCCTCCCCCTCCCCCCATCACCAGTTAATCCCCGCTACCTATGCCCGCTCACTGACTGTCCACATACTGCACTGCCCTACACTTCACCTCTCCCACCATGAATATTTCACACTTTAATGTACTGTATAATACAGTGTATTTATTTATACCCGGTGCATAGGGCATCGCCCATCGGTCAGGTACATGTACGGGCATTCACCCAGGTAGAGATAACTGATTATAACTATTTGTTTATCAGTTTGTCCATCCTTTGTCCATTCTTAGTCTTAATTTCTTCTCTTTATTTTGTTTTTCCCTTCTGTCAGTTTCTCTTCTCGCCAACCCTTTCCCCCACCCCCGCCTCCCACCGCCACCCTCCACTCCCTCTGTCTCTCTCCATCTCCTCTCTCCCAACTCTCTTCTCGCTCTCTCTCCCGCCCCTTTATCTTTGTCCCTATCTTTCTCTGTCTCCCTGTCTCTCTCCCACTTTCTTTTCCTCTCCCTCTCTCTCTCTCTCCCTCTCTCCCTCTCTCTCTCTCTCTCTCCCTCTCTCTCTCCCTCTGTATCTCCCTCTCCCTCTCTCTCTCTCTCTCTGTATCTCTCTCTCCCTCTCCCTCTCTCTCCCTCTGTATCTCTCTCTCTCTCTCTCTCCCTCTCTCTCTCCCTCTGTATCTCTCTCTCTCTCTCTCCCTCTGTATCTCTCTCTCTGTCTCTGTCTCTCTCTCTCTCTAATTATTATGGTGTATATTCATGGTCTATGAATGTATGTATAAATGCAGAGACTTACTAGCGCCACACCTGAATTGACGTGCCTGGCGTCACCTAGCAACTGAGAGACACAAACCGACAGTGCAGTACCAACCGGTGTACAGACAAGAGTGTGAAAAATTTTTCTCGTCCAGAGATTCAAAAAAATCGTATATTAGCCGCTCTGATGCCCCAGGAAATTTTCTGTAGGGGCTGCTTCAAACGGCACTTTCGACCAAGCTGTTTGAGTAAGAAGAAAAAGGAATCTGTACCGGTTAAGCCAGTAGGGAAGACTAAGAAATCAAAGTCTAAACCTATGGTAACTGTGAAAACCGAAGCTTCGAATACACCTGTAACTGTGAGAACTGCAACCGTTATGGAGAAGGCGGAATTAGCCTCCTTGGCGGACGTCGAAGCTGCTGAGATACCAGATCGAGATACTCCGTAATATCTGACTTTTGTGGAGGGTGTTATCTCTAAGAAAGCCGATGCCTTGAAGAAAACACAGTTGATGGATAGTATTAACGCAGCTGAACAGAAATTGAAAGACCTATCACTTACCGGGGGTAGCGGTGGTGGCGGCGGGCACGGAGCCAAGGGTCTGCGTGACTCTCCAGGCACACCGGGTCGTATATCCACTAGGGCTGCAGCCTTAGTTCCAGGTAATTATCGTCCTGAGTTATATGTGAATGATGCCAAGTCTTATCATGATTTGTCCTATCGCTACATGATTCATGGATGCATACGAGTATTACAGGATATGATGGACGGGGGTGAGCCGGTGGAGGGATATGTGGCCCACTTACGCTATGTCTCTTGCAAGGCCGCTCGTGAAAGGTACTTGGATTCGGCCATCTTGGAGTACGAAAGAGAAGTAACAACTAAAGTTCTCAATGGTGTTATTGACGATTGGCCATCTGTGGATGTAGAAAGCGATTGCATTCACTTGTGTGCGGAGAACATGCGTAGTACCAACTATCAGAGCTATGGATACCGCAACCGAGGTTATAGCTACCAAAATGGCGGAGGTTGGGGGAAGGAGAAGGAGAAGACCGGTCCGCTTTCCCCACACTATGATTTCCGCAACAAATGGGTCCCAGACGCGTGTTGGAAGTGGAACGATGGCCGTGACTGTTTTAACTGCAGATTCCGACATGGTATCTGTGGATTATGCAAAGGGGCACACCGTTCTAAGACCTGTGACATCCAGCTGAATTGGTTGCGGGAACATGCTGCCTCCTCCTCGCCGGATGTTGCCACCGGAAGTAGTGAGCAAGGGGAAGTCTCCGGAAGTGGAGGTCGTAAATGATGCCAAAATGGCGGCCCCAGTCACCCTTTGAGTCCTTCGACAACTGAAAACAGCCAGTTATTCATGGGATTGCCTTCCTATTCATCTGAAGAGGTAATTTCTAGTAATTGTCTAGCCGAACTGTATGATTTATGTGTTAATGTTCCGGCTCACGGCATTGTTGAAGGAGTAATGCGGCAATTTAAACCAGCCGGCTGGGCCAAATGGCTGACTGTAGGGAACCGCCTCGACGATGATGCTCATTGGTTGCTTGACGGTGTTTATAATGGTTTCCGTCTAGTTGATCGAGATTGTCATGTCTCCCCTTACGAAGTTAAGAACTATTCATCTTGTTACTCGACTAAGAATAGACCCAAGTTAGACAAGCTTATCAGAAAGGAGTTGGAGATGGGCAAGTTATCTGTCTCCTCCGATCGCCCTACTTGTATTCACGCCATGGGCGTTATTGAAAAGGCTAGTGGTGGGATAAGACCGATCACGGACTGTCGGCGCCCCATTGGCGGTTCGATTAACAACCATGTTGATGATGTGTGTTCTGCCTTCTCTTTTGTGACCTTAGATAGGATCATGAATGGTCTACAACGCAACATGTATATGTGTACAGTGGACCTAAAATCAGCCTACCGTTCTGTACTGATACATCCTTCAAATCGTGCCTTCTTTGGTCTACAATGGAGAGTGGGAGCGGAGGAAAGCTACCTGGTGGACAACTTCATATGCTTTGGCTCGCGCACGGCTCCATATTGTTTCTCACGCATTACAGATGCTGTATCACGTATGATGCGTCGGCAGGGCTATCTATGTTACTCCTATTTGGACGACTTCCTTGTCTGCGAAGAGACGTATGAGAAATGTGTGAAAGCTCAACAATTTTTGATTCATATGTTGGGAGAGCTGGGCTTCTTCGTATCTTGGGAGAAGCTTACCCACCCGTCACGACGTAACAGATATTTAGGTATCTATATTGACAGTGCATCTATGTCTTTGAGTTTACCGGAAGATAAGGTTGTGAAATTACGGCATGAACTGGCCTTCTTTTCAGGGAAAGGTTTTGGCTCACGTCGTCAGATTAGGAGGCTAGCAGGCCTTTTAAATCACTGCAGTAAGGTCATCAAAGGGGGTAGATTGTACTGTCACCACGTTTTGGACTTACTCAAGCCTTTAGCATCACAGCGCAGAGTACATCTCAATAGAGGTTTCCACAACGATTTAGAGTGGTGGAAGGCTGCTCTGACTGACTTCAACGGTACTAGAGACCTGTCGTTGACATCGGTGGTTGATGAGGGCATTTACCTGAGGTGTGAGTCGGATGAGTTCTTAGCTTACTACAGAGACCTGACCTACTTAGGAGCATTTCGTATGGGTGAGGCCTCAAGCGAGGAACTCATATCGTGTGTGCATCAGGAGAACATGTCAGGCATATTCATCAATCGGCCAGTGGAGAACAGTCATCTCTTCAAATCCTTGGTAGCCTTGTCAATAGTATTGTTTCATTGGCTGGGTTTCTACTCGAATGTGGGTATATGTATCTTGTGCTCGGATAAGAAGTTAATTCAATGTCTGACCAGACAGAGGGCCCCTGATGAAACATGTGCTAATGTGATAAGAACTATTTTTTGGCAATGTGTCCAGAAAAATTGCTACCTAGATCCTATCTTCGTCTAATTTCAGACCTACATTCGTTGGATGAAAGGGTCTCCTTAATACAGCAGAGTGCCTTAGCCGACAGTTCTCAAGCAGTAAGGGCATCGCAGTGGCGCAAGTATCATCTCTTCTGCGGCCAGGCAAGAATTCAACCTTATCCAGTTGTGTCAGAGAACGTCTGTAGGTTTTTAGTCTGGGCTTCGGAGACCTTGTCTTACACGTCTCTTGAGAATTATACTTCGGCACTGAATCACCTGGCAAAACTAGATGGTTCCCCGGATCTTCGATCGGATTTCAGGGTAAAGCTAACCTTGAGAGGGTTGAAACGACTACTGGGCGACAGCAAATCTCAGAAGGATCCTTTGTTTCCGGAGGATCTGGTGAAAATCTTTTGGGTGGTGGACGTCAGTTCACATAAAGAGTTGGCGTGCTGGCTAGGCCTATTGTTATGTTTTCGCACCCTTCTCAGGAAGTGTCATGTTTTTGCCGGTACTTATAACGATCATCTACTTCGCCGATCAGACATCACTTGGTTTGAGTGGGGCTTCTTACTAAAAGTCTCGAGCTCTAAAACCAACCAGTTTAGGGCATGTGTGTTGGAGATCCCGGTGTCTTATTCTCACAACGATTTGTGTTTAGCAACCCAGTTGAAAGGCTGGTTGGAAACGTCACCTGCTACAAGTGAAGCTCCTCTGATATCTTTCTCCGGTGGTACTTCGGTACATTATGATTACGCCCTCAAGAAGTTAAAGTTTTGGGCGGAGAAGTGTAATATCAGGAAGGATATAGGATTACACAGTTTGAGGAGAGGCTCCGCAACTTATTTGCACATGTGTGGTTTAAATCTTACCGATATCAAACTGGCGGGGGATTGGCAAAGCCTTGCAGTGTTGATCTACCTAAATACTCCGACTGATTATAAACTCGAACTGGACCGAAAGGTAGCTGGGAAGCTCTCAACCTTCTAATAATATGATTTATTATATTTCTTTCCTTGGGTTTGGGCAGATTGAGCCCGCTTGGAAAGTAATAAAACTACTGAGAGCCCATTCCTTTCTTCGCGTGATCTTTCCTAGCATTTATGGTGTATATTCATGGTCTATGAATGTATGTATAAATGCAGAGACTTACTAGCGCCACACCTGAATTGACGTGCCTGGCGTCACCTAGCAACTGAGAGACACAAACCGACAGTGCAGTACCAACCGGTGTACAGACAAGAGTGTGAAAAATTTTTTTCTTTTTTTTTCCCTGATACAGACTTATTTCTTCCCGATGAGACTTTCCTTTTCCTGATTAAGCTTGAAGTTTTGTTTATGTTGGGGCAGATTGAGCCCGCTTGGAAAGTAATAAAACTACTGAGAGCCCATTCCTTTCTTCGCGTGATCTTTCCTAGCATTTATATGCTTCTCACACTAGTGTTTTCAATGTAAATGTAAAAGTTCACAAAGTCAAACACGTTTTTTATTCATTATATCTTTAGAATACCACCTTATTCTTCTACATCAACGCAGATCCACGTTGATTCATTTCCCCTGTTCTGATTTCTTTACCGAGTACTGCTTGTCTTTTTATATATTTGTCTTTTCCGATGAATATATGTGGGAAAGGTTGAATAACAAACACTCTACAATAATGACTTGGGCTTTGTACCGTGGCAGTGCATTCAGTCTCTACTGCTCCTCCCTCCGCTATTCTTGCACCAAATCTTGTTTTGTACGTAAACATATAAGGGTTGGACTTTCAGAAAATGTACAATTGTCAGCTGTACACATTTAGTAAATTCTGCTAATCTAGGCTGCAATTTGGTCAATACTATGTAAATTCGAGTATATTTGGCATTGCATTGATTCTAGCAATCTGTTTGATTAGGTTGAACTGTATTTTGAACTTTATTTTCGTCTGAAATTTGGGTTATTTGAGAGGATTGGTGAAGGCCAATTGTACATTTCCTGGCGATTTCACCCGTAAATGGGAGAGTACACACTCTTCTATACTGGGAATTCCTGTAAAGGATTGTCTGTGTATTATTAATCATTGACTATATTCTATTGGTGAAGTATTTACCTATATGGGTCAGATTTTCAGAAAATGTACAATTGGCAGCTGTACATATTTAGTAAATTCTGCTAAATAAGGCTACAATTTGGCCAATACTTGATAAATTTGAGTATATTTGGCATTTCATTGATTCTAGCAATCTGTTTGGTTAGGTTGAACTGTAATTTGAACTTTATTTTCATTTGAAATTTGGGTTATTTGAGAAGAGTGGCAAAGATGAATTGTACATTTTCTGAAAATCTGACCCATATGTGAGTGCATTGTTGTTATGTTGTGTGTTGTGTGGTGCGCTTGTAACTGAGGGATAAAGGATGAGGTAGAAAGAGAATAATTCAACACTGCTGCCCTATGTTGATGAGTGCGACCTCAAGTCATGTATTATGTGGGTCATATTTTTAGAAAATGTACAATTCGCCTTCACCAATCCTCTCAAATAACCCACATTTACGACAAAAATGAGCTTCAAAATGCAGTTTAACATAACAGAACTGATACTTTAAATCAATGTGATACCAAATATACTCAGATATACCTGGTATTCATCATTTTTCAGCCTAATTTAGCAGAATGTACTAAATGTATAGATCTGCCAATTGTACATTTTCTGAAAATCTGACCCATGTCTCACTGACTATTGGTTCCACGCTGGTTCGGGCTGTAGCCTGGGGCGGGGGAACACAACGGTAGCATATAAAACATATGTAACTATTGACAACACGTTCCTCATGTCACAATTCTCATCATTACATATGGGCCAGAGCGACGGAAAATGTACAATTGGCAGCTCTACACATTTAGTAATTTCTGCTAAATTGGGCTAAATATGATAAACACTAGACCTGTATATTTTTTTTATTTTTTTTTTAAATATTTTTATTGGCCACAAACATTTTAAACAATATTTTGTTGCACTTATATAAGTTATATACGCGACTAGGAGAGTGCGATGTCAGAACAGTTATAATCAATGTGTACAATAGGCCTTACACTTGTTCTATTATACCATATGTCAGGTCTTTGTGTCTGAATGAATGCGTTTCCCAGGGTTTTTACTCCAGTTATTGTACCTGGGATATTGGATTTGGTTTTTTATTTCCATAAGTTTATGTTGTTGGGTTTTTTTTTATTATTTATTTAGTGATTTCATACAGCACATCTTCTGTAATAACGACAGTTGAGTTATCAAACAAATAAGTAGATTGTACAATGAAGTTCTTATAATCAGTTGAGGACATTAACATTGAGATATGGGCTCACAGATGATAATCCAATACAGAATAACCATGGTCTTCCGCCCACCGCTGTGTCTAACTAGACCTAACTCCATTTAACAAAGTCCAAAGTAAGACCAAAGGTCAAGATCAGGTCAGGTCAAGATGTTAATGCTATTCTCAGCTTCCGGTTAAAAACATAAAATAGATCTTTAGTACGATACTCTATAACACAGTATTTTATATTCATATCATTACATATTTATATTTCCAACATAAAGGGGACTTAAATAAAAGGATGTACAAATTCGGAAATAAGTTTGAAATTGGATACCCCACTCCTGGAACGAATTGCAGATGGAGGCCCACCAAATTATCCCCCAAACAGGGATTCCACTTGTTATCAAGCATACAATATCATACTAGATATTATTCTGCTGCTGAGGTTAGGCCTATATACAAGAATTTGAAGTCTAATCTCCGAGAGAAAACGGCCGCGGTGAGCGATAATAAGTGAAGTCATCACATGAAAGGAGTTGGGCGGGTCCTCCAAATATAAATGGGGACGTTTTAGAAGCCCTGTAGCTAAATCTACTGGACAACATCCTCCAAGATGTTGGTCAAATGACCTTTAGATGGGTTGGAAGAAGAATGGAACAAAAAGTAGAAAATATTTAGTTTTTGACCGACGTTAGCTGAGAGCAGCTTTAATGCAAGAATAATAATATGAATTAGGTTCATGTAATATGCAGACAATATTGTTGGACTATAGCCAATGGTTTAACATTACAGGATTCATCAATATTCAAGTACAGGACGTACTATAACCATAGTTACAAATTACTAATGTAATTGGGATGAAATTGGCAAGGTTGAAATACAAATATCATCAATGGGACGACTGGGAATTACTTATGTTTAGGTTATAACATAATGTATTCCATGCCTGAGGCCTGCACCATCTCATGTTAAAGTTGCAGTCCCAACTGAAGCGACCCAAACATATTTGTCTCTGATTGTTTTTTCCTATATTCTGGGTATTGTGGAAAAGAACATTCAAATAATGAAAAATGTATATTTTCTCGAAATTGCGGAGTTTTTCATGAATTCATGCTTTTTCAAGAATATTTTTTATGATTTTGTTTTCTTTTTCTAATCTACAGTGGCCATCTGGATCAAATGTGATTAATAGTGCAATTAGTTGGCTTCATACACCTATCTATAGTTGGTAACATGATACCCGTACTGCGGGGACATCTCTTTGATGGGGATGGGTGGAAGACGGAATTCCATTAAACCTCTCGAAATCTGTCACCTCCTCATGAAAACAACAGCTGGGATAGGATGGAGGAACTCAGATTTGGGGGACAGCTCCCCTTGTCTTATCATCATGAATGACATTACAGGCCTGATGGTGACCATCCAGAACACTGTAATGGCTGTGATGGCGGTCATGTATAACAGTATGTATCAGGATGGCGGGCCTCATTACCTAAAGGAGTGGTCCTAGCTGGTCTTCCCTCCCCTCACCTCCACCCGTGTCCAGTTAAGAACTATAGCCATGCAGTGTTATCCTTACATTTTCGATTCCAAAAGGATTCCCAAAGTTTAAGAATAGATAGATAGAGAGCCAAGCGGACGGCCACTGTCAACAAAATGGTGTTGATGCAAAGATGTAATTACCGGTGATGCACGTCAATGAGGAGGGTTATCGGTGGCTGCATCGTCTTGCCATCGACAAGGAAAAAAAGATTGACAACTATAGAATTAATTTTCATGCATTATATACATGCACTCTCATCGCTTACGCATCGCTATGGTCATTATCTCCATTGACAATGCACCAATGCAAAATCACACCAACAGGAAATATCAAACATGTTTGATATTCATCGCTACCGTTGCCGATGCAATTTTCACATTGCCCACTCATCACCAGTCATCACTTGTTGTTCCGAAGCCATAGCGATGACAAGACAATGCAAAGACAATGCAATGAATTTGACAAAATTCTTATTGACTAGCTCATCGCCAACGCATCGCCAACGCATCGCCAACGCATCGCCAACGCATCGCCAACGATTTTGTCGACAGTGGCCGGACCGCTTCAGACTGAATAAAGTGGGATTTCGGCGGGTCATTTAAATAATAAGTTTGGAAGGTAATGAAATTTTACACCAAGAAGAACAAGTCAAAATCCTTTAACACTCTGGGTGACCTTTGGATGGGTCTGGAATGAATAGACCACTAGATAGACAATTTCATTGTTGAGGGAAATTAGCTTAGACTGCAGTTTTAATAGGTAGACATTCTGTCAGAGCAGGAAGATCCACATTAGTCCTTATTTCACATGTACTTGGTCTAGCTAGGCTAATGTATTGCTGGTAATTGCATATTCTTCCACTCTTGGCGACATGATTCTCGTCACCCCGGGGCATGTCAGACCATTATGCGAACAAAAAACGGACAATGATTGACAAAAAGTTACATGGAGTGATAACTGGATGGACGGATGACAGCTCGCTGTGTCATTATGATGTGTAAAGGCCAGGAAATTAGGTACATTACAACCTCTAAAGCTGGAGCTCCACTGCTCCATATAGCCAGACAATGTTTGTAATTAGGTACATTACAACCTGTAAAGCTGCTGCTCCACTGCTACATATAGCCAGACAATGTTTGTAATTAGGTACATTACAACCTGTAAAGCTACTGCGCCACTGCTACATATAGCCAGACAATGTTTGTAATTAGGTACATTACAACCTGTAAAGCTGGAGCTCCACTGCTACATATAGCCAGACAATGTTTGTAATTAGGTACATTACAACCTGTAAAGCTACTGCGCCACTGCTACATATAGCCAGACAATGTTTGTAATTAGGTACATTACAACCTGTAAAGCTGGAGCTCCACTGCTACATATAGCCAGACAATGTTTGTAATTAGGTACATTACAACCTGTAAAGCTACTGCGCCACTGCTACATATAGCCAGACAATGTTTGTAAATTAATAGGTACATTACAACCTGTAAAGCTGGAGCTCCACTGCTACATATAGCCAGACAATGTTTGTAATTAGGTACATTACAACCTGTAAAGCCAGAGCTCCACTGCTACATATAGCCAGACAATGTTTGTAATTAGGTACATTACAACCTGTAAAGCCAGAGCTCCACTGCTACATATAGCCAGACAATGTTTGTAATTAGGTACATTACACACTCTAAAGCTGGAGCTCCACTGCTACATATAGCCAGACAATGTTTGTAATTAGGTACATTACACACTCTAAAGCTGGAGCTCCACTGCTACATATAGCATGTTTTCACACTTTCACTACATTTGGTTGCTCCTGAAGTCGACACATGTAGGCCTAACTTTCCTTGCCTAACAAGTTGGTAGAAGAAGCGTGAATAGCGTGGTGAGGTGATACTGAGTCTTTACCATGAACGGTCCAATATATTGTGAGAAACTAAAGGCAATTTGCCCAGAGATTTGGTCTTCTAGTATAATGAAGGGGTCAGAGAAGTCAGATGATGATGCTCGTCAGCAAGCCCAGCAGTGGAGTGTCTATGGCTTAGCCAGCGCCTTTATTTATACTTCAACATGGTAATTAATTAGTTAGAGACAAAGGATTCCTAGCAATGCTTCCCCTGCGCTGTCTGTGGGGAGGGTGGGCGGCTTAATAGAGTTGGTAAACCAACCCTAAAGAATGCAATTCTTTACAATATATTTATAACCCCCAGAAACAGCAACAACTGAGGCTAAAACCACGTTAGGCTGAGACTAAAGAAATTAGTTACCTCCATTTTGGGTGCACTGTTTGGTGTATAATCCCAGCTCACTTTCGCCTTGGGATTATGGCTTTCCCGGCCCGGGAGTAGGCCACCTTATAATGGGATTCTTCTAATGGAAGTTTGTGACCAGGAGCAAGTGGCTTTTCCTCAGTTTGAAGGGACTCAGCATGGACTCTGAGCCTTGACTCGAAAGGTTCTTTGGGGAAAATGGGTGCTATCACTTGGCAAGCTGTCATCTGTAATATCATTTAAGCTATAACACTTTTTATAATCGCTTGGGAAGAGGCTTTTTACTATCATAAGGGAAATTTTAGATGCTTAATAAATGAGTATAATTAAGAGCAAATAAACATGTATATAATTATGATTAAAGCAGAGTTTTCCCCCGGGGGTACATATAAGTTTTACATTGAATTCAAGTCTCGATCATATTGTATTTTTATTCTGATCAATCAATTTACAATCGTGCCTGCCAGAATTGGGATGGCTGCCTCTGCCTTAGCAGGTCTACCTGGTGCAACCCAATTTAGTTCGATATAAGTCACATTGTAAAATTGACAAGCCTAAATTGTCTAATTTTGAGTTAAAGTTGTCTCATTCAGTACATCTCTGTGTGTTGCGTTGATTAATTTCTCGCCCAACTACTGACCCTGAATTATTACGAAGAATGGCCCGCATTTCTTCAACATTACTCTTACAAGTCAGATCATTGATAAATTATGTACAATAAAACTAGTAATATTTCCTCATAATGTAATAATGGCCAGCCAGACACTTGTAAGGAAGGAATTGTTTACAAACTTGTTCTTCTCAAATGTAAAAACTGTAAATCTATGGCGGGGGAAACTCCCACCAATAAAGATGGGAAAGAAGATATAAACTCCTCCTGATAAAAATCTTGTTAAAAAGTTTGACTTATAAGAAAGGTTCAAATTCGTGCTGACTTATATGAGATTTATACGAGATTTATACAAGATAAATAAACAAATTTACCATGTTTTACCGTAGTCTGACATGGACAAGCTCTCCCATCATTCATTGCGGGTCTTCATTCAAGATGGCGTCGGTTTACCTCAGTCCATTGAAAAGAGCCCCAGACAGAGACATTGAATCCCACCCCCTACTGTCTAATATTTCATTATAATATTACTTTCAGTCATTATATCTAAGCGGTTCTTTATTATTCGGGGAGACACGTTGTTCTGTCAGGTATGTTGACATGATAGGAAGGGGAATCCCTGAATTCTGGAAGAACATCTTAAACTCAGGGGACGGTATTACTTTGCACGTGGCAATGTTGACAAACCCAGCTTGGTCGGTAAGCTTTGTTCTGGTGCTCTGGGAGTCGGCACGCTTTAGATTGGAGGTCGGCGACTTGTGTGACGTAATTCGGCACCTCTTGTGTGACGTAATTCGGTTCGGCACCTCTTGTGTGAAGTGCATGAGTGGCCTTACACAATAATCCTTGCATATGAGACACTATAATACTATAGGTCTGGACATCAAAGCTCTCCGCTCGGCCGGTTGAAAGTAAAAGTAATGGCAAATGGAATCTGAATGAAGGAAACGGAACGGAACTTTTTTGGGTGTTTCTGCATGTTATAGAAATGGTTGAAAGTAAAAGTAATGTGATAAATCATGTTTTAAATATTTAGATGTTTATTAGCAAATATAAATGATTCGATTTAGGGAATTTTATGATTATTAAAGTTGTTTAAGAACAAGCTGGATTAAACCATGAGGCTTTCATAGGGTATTAATCCCTAGGCATTGTTAATCCCCCTTATGGGCGCTTTTTTTTTTTACGAACGACTGACTTTTACGACCAACTTTTTTTTCGACCAACTTTCAACTTTTTTTACGACCAACTTTCAACTTTTTTTTCAAAAAAACTTTCAACTTTCAACTTTTTTTCCGACCAACTTTTTTTTCAAAAAAACTTTCAACTTTCAATTTTTTCTCCGACTAACTTTCAACTTTTTTTCCGACCAACTTTCAACTTTTTTTTCGACCAACTTTCAACTTTTTTTTCGACCAACTTTCAACTTTTTTTTCCAACCAACTTTCAACTTTTTTTTCCAACCAACTTTCAACTTTTTTTACGACCAACTTTCAACTTTTTTTCGACCAACTTTCAACTTTTTTTTACGACTACCCTCCCCCTTCTTCATCCTTCCCCCTACTCCTCTTCTCCCCTTCCCTCTTCTCACCTCTTGCTTTAAGTTATCATTTTCCTCCGTTTTAACTCCATAACGCCACAACGATTGAATACTATTACTTATGCCCAAAAAACGATTGAAAGCCCATACTTCAATTAATTCCGAAAGTTCAACTGTTTATAAGTAGATCTGATCTATCTATCTGATAGATATCATATTAAAAATGCGACTAGTATCATGTACCACGCAGTCAAACTTATACATCTGACACCAATTGATAAGAAGATAATATGAACTAGACAGAGGAAAAGCCTGATAAAAATGACAAGAGGGCATCTGTATGGTCGACCCGAATTGGGTTGGTAGACCCTTCTCAGGAATGTTAGTACAAAAACCGATTTCATGCTGTCTTGTTCTTGCTGGTCTGTTAACCACTTAGACAAACAATGGATTAATTGCGCTGTTAAAGCTGCATTCTCAGTGAAATTTCGGTAAAAAACTAAAGATTTTCACTTTTTGTTTTGTTCTTTTTCAACCCATATAAAAGTAATTCAACCTAGTCCTCTGCTGCGGTGGCCTCACTTATTATCGCTCATTGGCGGCCGTTCTCTCTCTCGTTTTGCAGCGAGATGATTTCCCTCAGTTTGGAGGGATATTCATCTCTAAGCCTATACTGGAGAGGCTTTCCCTCAGTTTGGAGGGACTCTCTCAACTCTGAGCCTTGACTGTGAGAGGCTTTCCCTCAGTTTGGAGGGACTCTCTCAACTCTGAGCCTTGACTGTGAGAGGCTTTCCCTCAGTTTGGAGGGACTCTCTCAACTCTGAGCCTAGACTGTGAGAGGCTTTCCCTCAGTTTGGAGGGACTCTCTCAACTCTGAGCCTTGACTGTGAGAGGCTTTCCCTCAGTTTGGAGGGACTCTCTCAACTCTGAGCCTAGACTGAAGGGGCTTCCCCTCAGTTTGGAGGGACTCTCTCAACTCTGAGCCTTGACTGTGAGAGGCTTTCCCTCAGTTTGGAGGGACTCTCTCAACTCTGAGCCTAGACTGAAGGGGCTTTCCCTCAGTTTGGAGGGACTCTCTCAACTCTGAGCCTAGACTGAAGGGGCTTCCCCTCAGTTTGGAGGAACTCTCTCAACTCTGAGCCTAGACTGGATCTATGTAGTTCATATAATCCTAGTAAAGTCCCCTATCCCCCCCCCCCTCATACCCCCTCCCCCTGTGGCCCTTCAGCTTCTAAAAGACATTAAAAACAATTTTATACATTGCTCTTATTCATTACATTTTACTTACAAATTCCAGGGATGGTTTAGCAGGATTTCATGGACTCAAATTGCCATAAACCTCGCCACCCGGCGCCCTCCCCATACAAATGTGAATATATACTCAGTATAACATGGCCGTAGTGCTAGCAACAGAAAAAATACATTTACTTTCACCAGGTCTATATTGCGCGACGTATTACGTTAGAATACGGTGTAAAAAGTCGTTCTGTTTGGTCAGGTGCATAGAATTTATCCGAACATTTTCTCCTTTTGTTCAGGTACGTATTAGGCAGAAATAAATAGGTGTGTTCCCGATTTGTACAGCTGAAAACTAGGTAGGGCGGGGGGCGGGGTGATGACTTCTTTTTTTCAGGGAACCACCATCCAGGAACCGAAAAACACAATTGTTTATTTGGTAACAATAGGTGTTTAACAGGGGAAATATACCTTTAAGGGTTTTATGGTTCGGAAGGCTTGTTTTCCTGCTTTAATTAAACTTCTTTTTGTTAAATACAGGAGTAGAATACAAGGTAAAGTTGCATTCTTAGCACACGAAACATTATCTTACCAAGGTTCACTCATATTATGACATACAATCTAGAAACTGCTTGGTTGTACAAAATAAGAAAAGCAGATCTAGAAACTGCTTGGTTTTGAAAAAAAGAACAACAGAAGATGGCCTTATCTTCATTCCTGGCATATTTCGACTGTACATAAATATCTGCGATGCGGGGACATTTAGAGAGAAGCCCCCGGGAGAGAGTGAGTAGTATAAGATATAGCCACAAGATTGTAAAATAAAGGAATCTAGTTGTGACATCAAATACCACATCTTGTGTTCAAATTCAAGACATATTTGTGCTGTTATCATCAGTTCTATATACAAGGTGCTATGGAGTGCATACATAGACATATCTCATAAGCACACTGGTGGGAACACGGTCTATCTACGGTCTATCTCAGTTACTCATCTTATTGTGGTGGTGAGAATGGTATCAACCCCACGTAACTGTAATTAAGGAGTAGGGTTTCACTGTAGTCAGCTCGGGAGGGGGGGGGGGCAGGGAGGGGGCGGTGGTCTGAGCGGGCTGACCCTTGTCTAATACCCCTTTCACACTACACCTTTCAAAGCGCTTCGAAGCGCCTTGAAGCGCTTCCTTGAGGTCGGTTCTATTCACATTGCAATCTAAAGCGCTTCCAAACCGAATCCAAAGTGAAGTGAAGTGGTTTATACAATCCACTAATACCCCTTTCACACTACACAACCAAAGTGAAGCGTGGCGAATCGTTGCGAACTGGTTTCTATAATTCGCCCCATGCAGACTGCAGCAGAGAAGCGCTTCGTAGCGCTTTCAGTACGTCGGTTCGATTCAGACTGCAGGGCAGGTCGCCGTAGTATTCTCCATACGTTTATAAGCAACACATCTGATCGATGACGTCAGAAACCACTTCACTTCACTTCGGTTCCATTCACACTACCAGAATTAGCACCGAGAAAGCGAAGCGAAGCGAAGCGGTTTACCCAATTCACCTATCTGAGGTGAATTACCCAATTCGCTTCTGAGTCGGTTTGGAAGCGCTTTCTACAAGTCGGTTCTATTCACACTACACCTCCAAAGCGCCTCAAAGTGCTTCGAAGCGCTTTCTGGGTGTAGTGTGAAAGGGGTACTACTTGAGGTGAATTACATAAACCGCTTCGCTTCGCTTTCTCAATGCTAATTCTGGTAGTGTGAATGGAACCGAAGTGAAGCGAAGTGGTTTCTGACGTCATTGATCAGCTGCGTTGTGAGGAAAGAGTGCAGCGTCGGGGCCTGTAGTCTGAATAGAACCGACGTAGTGAAGGCGCCTTGAAGCGCTTCTCTGCTGCAGTATGAACGGTGCGCATCATATAAACCAGTTCGCAACGATTCGCTACGATTCGCTTCGGTTGTGTAGTGTGAAAGGGGTATTAGCCTATCGATGGAAATGTACAATTGGCTGCTCTACACATTAAGTGAATTAGGCTGGAACATGATAAAAAGTATGATTAATATGAACAATGAATAATATGTTTAATTGGTTACTGCGTTGAATAAAAGACTGGATGTGTTGACCTGTATTTTGAAACACATTTTTCAAAATTAAATTTGGATTAATTACGTGGATTTTGGAAGACAAATTGTACATTTTCGAGTGATTTCCCCCATATAACTGATAGTATAGTAGTCTTTTATTTCCATTTTTAAAAAAACAATTATGAAAAATGGTAGTCCCATATCATCAGCATGGTTAAAATTATAGTATAAGTTGGTGGATAGATATCTTTGCTGCTATTGATCTATATAATTAAAGTGTATCCTCTATGTCGATTTCAATGTCATATATATATATAACAATTTTTATTCAATAGACATGTACATCAGTATAATGCATTATCGAATGGGGAAACGATCCCTCTCAGAGTCGCAGTGCGTTACAGTGAGTTCTTCCACGGGGTCCCTTAAAACGAAGATATTATAATGCGGTACAAGCGAGTGAATGGAAAATACAAGTTAGTTTCGAGAAGTTTCACAGTTTAGAAACTATACTATACTATACCCCTCCCCAGAATAGATGGAGGAATTCCAGTCAGGATCTCTCCGCTTTTGGCCAGAAGTAATTCCAGGCCTTTCCAAACCCATTTAATTATTTTTTTATAATTTTGTTTCCGGCCAACACAATGATTTCCCAGACCCAACCAGGGGGTTGTAGTTATTGTTAATATATAGACCAATCATGTATTTAACATGGTTTATATCCAGATTTTGTATCAATAACAGTTTTTCAACGTTTAATTTGCCAGTTAATATATTCCAACAGAATTCAAGGCCCATGAAATGATTTTCCACCTTCAACCAAAATACCCATTTCCAGCTTTTCCCGGCCCCGCGGATACGCTGCCAGTGTGTGTGTGTCCGGGGGGGGGGGGGGGGGCTAACAATTGCCATAGCCTTAAATATCCCAGGTCCTGTAATCAATATCAACCAGTTTGAAGTTTATCGCCTCGGTTTCTGCAACAATAGATCGAATTGTCTGCATACATTTGAAATCACACTATTTGCCCAGTTTTTCCAGCCTTTAATTCCGCGCTAATGTTATTCTGTGCAATAAGAATGGGACATGGTACAACAAGGTGCTACAATACCCTATAGAGGAAGCCCCTGCTACTCGGGCAACTTCTAATATAAAATGGCGGTAGTAAACACTATCATCATGAAATATATATCTGCTGTAAATCATGACCGTTACTATGACAACACATAGACATCAAAGCCTGGTAAACCCTAACTGTACAACAATGGTGTAACAATGGTGTAACAATGGTGTAACAATAGTGTAACAATGGTGTACTGGACATTTCTAGTTTAATGTATGCTTCTGTGTAAGGTATGGAATGTTGCTTGCATCTATGATTTTTTTAAAGATTTTATTTTTGTACATGACAACAGAATGCAGATCTATACACTGTTTTTCAAGTTTATCTGCTGTAATCGATTTACAGTGAAAACGATAATCAGAGAAAAGAAATTAAATATATACAATAAATTTGTTTAGTGGTGACGTTATTTCAATAGGTCTGCTATATGATAGTAAAGGAATTCACCATTTCAGTAAAGAAATGATGAGTAATAATAATCGTTCTATTTTATTTTTTGTTGAAACAGGTTTATATTTCCAGATATTTAACAAGCAAGGTGGTACGTTTCAATCGTGGAAAATATACCTTTAAATAATGTTATAAGATACAAAGTTGAAAGGTGAAAATAATTATAAAGTAAAACAGTCTAGGTCCAAACCCTCAGATCAGATACGAATGGTATGTCAGTGATTGGACGTCTACTTCGCTAATCGTTTTCCGGGCCTAGTACTCGGCGTTTTAATGGGAATATAATTACATTTTGCAGTCTTGATGGGATTATAATAACCCTAAAGTTGCGGTTTGAGACGAGAGGTTTTCCCTTCGTTTGAAGGGACTCTCTCAACTTAGGGCCTAGGCTGAATATTCCATTCTTAAGGTGGAAATGAAGGATACAAACACAAAGTATAGGATATTGATGTTTGTGAGAACGATTTACCTTATACTCAGAGTCTTAGGTCTGGTATGAAAAGCACATATTATACCATTTTGTAACTTGATGATCGATTTTCTCTCTTTTTCTCCCGTTCTTTAAACGGGAATATTTCCATTGTGTGTGAAACGAAAATAGGTCTTGACAGAAATCCAATATACGTCAGTCACCAACTGCAACACAATTGTTTAAATAAAAAGAAAAAAAGTGAGTTTGGCAGTTTGACAAAGGAGACTTTAAAATGGAAAAGGCCATATAAATGTCCAACTTGTGCAATTTGGACAATAGGGTCAGATTTTGTGAAAATGTACAATTGGCCTTCACCAATCACCTGAAATAACCGATACTTTAAATCAATGTGATACCAAATATACTCAGATATACCCGGTAATTATAATTTGTCTGCCTAATTTAGGAGAATTTCCTAAATGGGTACAGCTGCCAATAGGGGATTTGCGTAGCCGCCATTTTGAATCCGGACTAGCATGGAATTATGAAACTAATGGTACAGTTTGAACTCTATAGAAAACATGCCATGTTCTGCATGGAATATTTATCAATTCTCTTTTGTAAATATCCACGTCTTTTACATGTTTCCATAACACAAGTTCCCATCTTTCCCATCATGCATTTGGTTATCATAGATCATTTATACAAACTCTGATATTGGTGAAAACATTCTTGGAATTTTCGATAAAAATTTCCTAAATATTTGCAAGTCAGATTTCAACAGAATGTACCCAAGGATGCACTGCAATAGACGTGCACAGTGAGACATGCACATCCCCAATTGTACATTTTCTGAAAATCTGACCCAATATATGCAGCCTTAAAGTGTTTAGTTCCGTTAAATTGGCCAGAGGCTACAGACAGCTATTATTGTTATCAGTTGTTTTTAATCTTCCAGTTGATTGGATATCTTGCTTTTATTGTTTGTTTTTTAGTTCATTAAGGCCAATTTATATTTAAACTCTTACACAGAAAAATGCATTATCCGTCACAGATGTTTCAAAGTATCACCCTACAATTATAAATCACATTTCTTATACTTTAGACTTTGTTAACATACAAACTCATATATACTATTGTGAGGTAGATTCTCTTTTTGCCTTATGAAATAGCAATTGTCTGTCCGCTGCCTTCTCTTTCATACCTCATTATGTTGGCAGTTATGACATATCACTACTAATAGCCATGCTGGCGCATTAGTTTTCTCATTTAATCTAATCTAATAGCATATGCAGATTCCTGTGAACATTATGCTCATCTGGGATATGTTTTTTCCAATAAATACCAGTGATTATTTCAATATTTAATGACAGATATAAATAAAAAAACTGAAGTTAGAAGACACAAAAATAAAATTCAAATTACGGGTCAGATTTTCAGAAAATGTACAATTCGTCTTCACCAAGCCTGTCAAATAACCCACATTTAAGACAGAAATGTGTGTCAAAATGCAGCTTAACGTACCAGAACTGATACTTTAAATCAATGCGATACCAAATATACCTGGTATTCTTCATTTTTCAGCCAAATTTAGCAGTTTCCTAAATGTGTAGAGCTGCCAATTGTAAATTTTCTGAAAATCTGACCCTTAAAGTATTAAAAAGCGGCTGTGAATGCGGCACTTATGTAATTTGTGCAGAGTTATGGCCGGTGTGATATCGAAAAGTGACCTCGTCGAAAAGTGACCCATGGGTCGATTTTGGACGTCGAAAATCGACCCATGGGTCACTTTTCGGCAATCGAAAAGTGACCCACCCCATCGAAAAGTGACCCACCCTTTTATGTAGAGATATATAGACATAACTTTTATACCATATTGAGCGTTCATTTATCAGCAATTATGAAGCTACAAGGAGCTAATATAACAACATGGAATGTGTTTTAGCTCCCGAATATTGTCACGCTAAATGTTACACCTATTCACCTGGTACATTTTCGTGCATGGTCCTGTCATACATGATGTCTACATATGGTATCATATATATATATATATATATATATATATATATATATATCATGTATACATACCATCGAAAATTGACTCCCTACTTGTATGGTATCATTAAATCATACCAGTTTTACTAATACATGATGTATATGGTATCATATATATTTATGTATATAAGCTGCCATTATCTAGGCAAAACTACGTCCACACCAGCACACATACTTGTACCAGCACCCACCCCCCCCCACACACACACACCTACATACAATATCAGGCATCGTAATATATTGTTTCAGAACATTAAGTTAGAAAAGAAGAGGGGGTCGATTTTCGATGGGGTGGGTCACTTTTCGATTGCCGAAAATAGACCCATGGGTCACTTTTCGATGGGGGTCACTTTTCGTCATGACACCGGCTTCAGAGTATTTGAGGGGAGACGTCACATGTGGGGCTAAGTAGCGTACAATCAGTGATAACATCTCTTTGTGGGCAGCAGGCAGTGCAATAAATAGTCCAATAATAGTCCAATAAATATATGTCTGGGTCAGGTTTGTGAGCCATGTATGATTATTGTTCACAAATACAATATATTACACCACAGTGTAGTTTGTACCATGTGGTAGTATGGGAGAGTGTGTGGTACAAGCCATGTGGTAATGTTGTCATTAATGTTAATGCTTCCCATGATTACTCATTTCACACACACTTTAAGATGTTTGAACTAATAAGTTTTTTCATTCTATTTTTCAGGTGAGTGTTTTCTGTGATACACAATTGCCTGCAAGACAGTGACGGTAGGGTAGTGGATGTATATTATCTTTGCCAGAAGCAAACCCAGGAATAAATCATGTTTAAATTTCTACTTGTATACATTTGTCACTATAGAGGTGTTTTCTTGAAGATAATGCCAATGATTTCTTCGCCAATGCCAAAGAATAGACTAAATAGACTTAAAGGTAAATACCAGCGACGTCAGCACTGCAACAGGCGGGAATTCCAGGAACTAATGCATGAAACTATAGAATTCACCAAACTTTGTCTTGAGAAAGAACATGGTTGGGGAAATATAAAAAGCAAAAAAAACAGGATGTTATCATATTATTTTGTGTATTAGAGATGAGTGAAGTTTACTTCCATTCACTATTGATTTCAATGGGGGAAACGCATTGTGATACAAGTTCTGCTTAATAACTTTATTTTTAGTTCAAAAAAATAAGGAGTCAATAGTTCAATGACTCCTTATTTTTTTAATTGGGAGGGCAGAATAACATGTCAGCTATGTATATGCAAATTCTAATGAAAATTGTATGATTCAATGATCTGCTATTGGGGAAAAAGAAAATACCCGTTATCCCCATAGGCTTCTATTATGAACAGTAAACAGTAGTAAATTTAAGCAGTCCCTGAAATAAAAACTAATCCAATGACATATGTTTTTTTGGGCTTTTTGGGTTCCCATAACCATGTTCTTTCTACTTCCAAAGTTTAAAAGAAATTCTAAGATTCATTCATTTCTGATTCAACACTGGCATTTACCTTTAAATAGAGAATATATACACTATTGTTGAATGGTGTGATATTGAAGTGATTCTACACTACGTTTCCTGTAGACTACTTGGTAACTTCTACACTACGTCTCCTGTAGCCTACTTGGTAACTTCTACTCCTAGTGTCACCTTTCACTTCCGACCCTCACAAAAAATCAGTGGAAAAATACTAAGAAAGATTTGAGAATCTTGCCCTGAGGGCAGAGGCAGATTTCCGCATCTTCTCCAGATGCATTTGTCTCTAAACATAATATCGCTCATATTTACATTTGTTAAAAAAGATAAAGTCTTTATTCACTGTTGATGTGGACCACCCATGGCTGGGGCTAGCTGGGGAACAGGCGGCTAATACATAGTGGTATTACACAATATACAAGTACATTATGGGAGAAATGGACAATACATTGAGCCAAAAGTTTTATTTTAAGATGGGGGATGGCTGGGTGAGGTAAAATACACCAATTCTAATGGCATTTTGTGGTTTGGAGTGAGATGCTGTCCCTCAGTTTGCAGGGACTCTCTCAACTCTGAGCCTAGACTGGAGAGGCTTTCCCTCAGTTTGCAGGGACTCTCTCAACTCTGAGCCTAGACTGGAGAGGCTTTCCCTCAGTTTGGAGGGACTCTCTGAACCCTGAGCCTAGACTGGAGAGACTTTCCCTCAGTTTGGAGGGACTCTCTGAACCCTGAGCCTAGACTGGAGAGACTTTCCCTCAGTTTGCAGGGACTTGTTACAACTCTGAGCTTAGTCTGGAGAGGCTTTCCCTAAGTTTGCAGGGACTCTCTGAACTCTGAGCCTAGTAGACTGGAGAGGCTTTCCCTCAGTTTACTGGGACTCTGAAATCTGACCCTAGACTGGAGAGACTTTCCCTCAGTTTGCAGGGACTCTCTCAACTCTGAGCCTAGACTGGAGAGGCTTTCACTCAGTTTGAAGGGACTCTCTGAACTCTGAGCCTAGACTGGAGAGGCTTTCCCTCAGTTTGGAGCGACTCTCTTAACTCTGAGCTTAGACTGTAATGACTCGGTTAAAGTAGTATGGATATCACATGAGTGATACCTTAGCGACTGAAACCGATGAGTTGATTCAATATACCTGTAATGCTCTAAAAAGAAAGATTTAAAAGCCATTTTCCCCCAATGTACTTCTGGTGGTGGAGGTGCGTATATCACTAGTAGTATATGCATACAGCTTATCCCACTCTAGATACGTTGTTTCATATGAAATGCGTATTATTTTATAGCCTGGTGTTGTTCTCTGGTGTAGGGCTATAAAGCACATGTTGAATGGGTCTGTGGGAGAGGTCGACCTAGTCTTGGTGCAGCTAGAGTATACAGTGGGGGGGGGGGGGGGGCAGGCTCACGGGGTTCACCCTCCATTGTGGGCTGCCACAGGAAAATTTGTCAAAAGTCACAAAAAATGATATTTTTCTTTTGTTTTTCCACTAGAACCACTGCTCGGAATGTTTTTCATTTTGGGGCTATTCAGCTGTTCATAGCATGAATAAATATACCAAATTTTAAGACTGTGTATAGAATATGTCTATGTATATCTGAGGTTATCCTAAAGAGTACATTTGATTACTTTACTCTAGGGATCGACCATCAGGAAATATCACTAACTTTCCTTCATGCATGAACAAATTGAATATATAAGTACTTATTAGATGTCCTAATGTTTACCATCACCAGAATCTGCTTTACTAGAATAGATTTAGATAATAAAGCTGGGTTCTCAGCTGTTAACATTGTTTTCACCTAGTTTACTGATGTTATGACTTTCTGGTGAGCGATAATAAGTGAAGTTACCGCAGGAAAGGATTTTGGCGGGTCCCCAAAATATAAATCTGGACCGCATGTAGCAAACATAACTGGTCAAATGACTTTTAAATAAACAAATAGAAAATTGTTCTTTTTGATGAAACTTGATGAAGACATGCTACCTCTCCCTATAGGCACTGCCACATTAACTAGAGAAAGACAATAAAATAATAACAATAATTTCAGGGCTGTTATTAATAACTGCCCTTTTGTGTATGAAATGCGTCACCTTGGGCAGTTCGATTTTAGTATGCCGAACTCAGTGACACAGCCCCAGGTTATGGTTTTTTACCAATTTTTTATCACTATAAACTCCAAGTATTTGAGTATCACTTTTTCTATTATTTTGTCTTTTGTATATGTAAGTCAGCTTGTTCTGTGAATAGTGTATCACATAATGCTCAATGCTGAATAAAATATTTAAAAATAAACACTATCAGGTATCTAAGGCGAGGAGAGTCCTACACCTCCCCCCCCCCCCTCCCCACACACACCCCCCACAATATTATCAGGGCTGTTATTAATAACAGGGCAATATCAGGTATCTAAGGCGAGGAGAGTGGGAGTGGGGGGAGGGGGGGTGTGTGTCCTACTCCCCCGTCCCCCCCCCCCCCCCACACCTCCCTCTCTCCTCTTAAATGATTTCTATATCCACTACTAGTTTGTATTTTATGGGTTGAATCTAAACGGTTCAGACCTCCATTCAAGGTATGAATGTGCTGCTACCTTGATGTCTCTATTTTATGTTTGTTTTGATAAGGTGCTCAAAGTACTGATAGAAATAGTTTAAGGACAAGTGCAGAAAGGTGAACCTTCTAGAACATCTGTCCTTGTCCTCTACAGTAAACTTTGTCTCTATTTTGTTTGTTTTTCCTTAATTAGAAAAGCTGTTTCTAACTTATTTTGGCCTCAAATACTATTTTCTAACTTATGGTCTATTGTTTCCTAAGTTACGGACTTAGAACGGAATTCCTTTTGGTGAATTTGCCAGCATGTTTCTGTCCTTCCTTGACAAAGTGGAAACCATAAATTATACATTTGTTTTGTAGGGAGGAATTAAAGAGAGAGGAAGGGAAAAGAGACGAGGGAGGGAGAGAAAAGGGAGAGGGGGAGAAGAGGAGAGGGGAAGAGAGAGGAAAAGGAGAGAGAGAGACCAAGAGGAAAGGGCATAGAGAGAGAGGAGAGAGGGAGAGAGCAAGAGGAAAGGGGAGAGAGAGAGGAGAGGGGGAGAGAAGGAGGAGAGGGAGAGACCAAGAGGAAAGGGGAGAGAGCAAGAGGAAAGGGGAGAGAGAGGAGAGAGAGAGGAGAGGGAGAGACAAAAAGAGGAGGGAGAGAGAGAGGAAGAACAGGAAAGACAAAGAGGAGGAGAGAAGCTCTGAGGAAGGATTTCCCTACTTCTTTAGCCTTTTCAACTCCCTCAGACTCCCCCCACCCTCCTCTCTCTCTTCCCCCTCCCCCCTTGAATCTTGACAATGGGACAGATTTTCAGAAAATGAACAATTTGCCTTCACCAATCCTCTCAAATAACCCACATTTAAGACAAAAATGAGCTTCAAAATTCAGTTTAACATAACAGAACTGATACTTTAAATCAATGCGATACCAAATATACTCAGATATACCCGCCACTCATCATTTTTCAGTCTAATTTAGCAGAATTTACTAGATATTTCGATCTGCTCATTGTAAATTTTCTGAAAATACGACCCTAAAGACAGACTCTAGGGCACATTATGAATAAACTAATTAAGCTGACAACTGCCCCAGGTGTTGTGCACACACGCCACTAGGGGAGCCCCTTGTTGTTCATGAGTTCAACAAACACTCACTACGGGGCGCTGTCTAGCTGCAGGGGTCACCGCCAGGGGTCACCACTTGCCTCTGTCACTCACACAGGAGGTGGGCTTTACACACTTAAAACATATTTTAATTAACTTAAATTATTCATTTTCATGGGAAGGTGTTTAAAAACCTAATGAGCATGTGCTGTCAGTCTGTAAAGAAAGAGAGACTATAGAGAATTTACATGTCATAGAAACATATTTTAAAATGTTTTAATTAACTACATGTATATTTACAATTCATTTTTAGTGCACTTTAATAGGGAGGATAAAAATTGTGATCAGCATTGTTAGTCAACCTCAGTGACAGGGTGTTGGAATATGGGATTTGTATGTCCGCCATCTTGTATCTTGGGCATTGAATTATGGGAGTTGTATGTCAGTTTAAAAGCTATAGAGAACATGTCATGTTCATCATGGGATATTTACCCGTGATGTTGTGTAACAAGCCATGTGTTTTACATGTTTCCTTTAAATAAGACTGTCTCTTTTTCTGTCTCTCTCTCTCCCTTCTTCTCTATCGCTATTTCCTGGGTAAGATCCTAAACTTCCTCCCTCTCAGCTCTCCCGCCCTTGATAGAACCTTTATATGTGTTGATCAGGGCGTAAAGCCACCAATCTCACTCACTCACTCATCTTTCCCATCATGGATTCGGTTTTTATTGCCATTTACACAAACTATAATACCTTATAGCAGCATGGGGTAAATATAGAACTGCATCTTGAACTGGAACCTGAAGTAAACAAATTAAGAAGTAATACTGACTCTATGTGACCATTGTTTAGGGCTCCTATTTAGCATTCATCACAATATTACACCCTCAAACGTTGGCATTTCCGTACCAAGTGACGTATTCATGATGTTACTACAACTAGACAATTATTGCACTTATTATATGTGCATTCCATATGAGAGGTGCAATAATTGGGGTGCAATAAAAATATTCATATAGTACGCGTTCTATAAAAATGTAGTTGTCCAAAAATAGCTCTGACGTTACCTCCTCACTTCCGCCGTCTTTGCAGAGAGCCAAGCATGTAAACAAATGCCGCAGGCATCTAGACAAAGTCAGCGGTGCTTGGACTACCTTTGATACTTGTTTCATACTTTTTCAGTGATATCTGATATCTGATGATAGTGATCAAGTTTTATGCCCATATGGTAAATATAGAATGGAACTCGCTGGCAATAATGGAAAATTATTATCGAAATTATCGAATCTCGTCCAATAAATTTCTGATTATTGCTGGTTTGTTCCATTCCCTCTATTAATGTCTCCACCCAGTTTTTGCCCGTACATATCCATCATAACACATGGAACAAAGTGGCTGGGCCAGAAACTCTTCCAAAAAGTGAAGAATTCCTCCATTTTTAGCTGCCATCTGGACTGTTATAAAAATGTTTGGGGCATGCTTTGTGTAATATCATGTCATCGCATGTAACCTGGATACTGAAATGGTCACCTAGCAACCTAACATGTATAGAAACATGTAAGAACAACTAACAAAACATGTAAATGGTGCAGGCATTATCTGCTCTACCTTTTAGGTGGGTTTCCTGCTTGTTTAGTTTTTAATGAAGAGGTTACATGTGGTTACTGGTTAGATGTGAAGATTGCGGGTGAATGTCTTTTATCGTTGCTCTCTCCCTCATTCCATCTCGTTCTTCTCTCCCTCCCTCATTCCATCCCTCCCTCCCTCTCCCTCATCCCATCTCTTCTCTCCCTCGCTCTCCCTCATTCCATCTTTCTTCTCTCCCTCATTTCATCTCTTCTCTTCCTCCCGCTCTCCCTCATTCCATCTCTTCTCTCCCTCGCTCTCTCCCTCATTCCATCTCTTCTCTCCCTCGCTCTCTCCCTCATTCCATCTCTTTTGTCTCTCCCTCCCTCTCTCCCTCATTCCATCTCTTCTCTCCCTCATTCCATCTCTTTTGTCTCTCCCTCCCCCCTCTTTCCCTCTCTTTCTTCGTTCCCTCATTCCCTCTCTTTCGTCTCTCCCTCTCTCCCTCATTCCATCTCTTTCTTCTCTCCCTCCCTCCCTCATTCCATCTCTTTCTTCATTCCCTCATTCCATCTCTTTCTTCTCTCCCTCATTCCCTCTCTTTCTTCTCTCCCTCTCTCCCTCATTCCATCTCTTTCTTCTCTCCCTCCCTCCCTCATTCCCTCTCTTTCTTCGTTCCCTCATTCCCTCTCTTTCTTCTCTCCCTCTCTCCCTCATTCCATCTCTTTCTTCGTTCCCTCATTCCCTCTCTTTCGTCTCTCCCTCTCTCCCTCATTCCATCTCTTTCTTCTCTCCCTCATTCCATCTCTTTCTTCGTTCCCTCATTCCATCTCTTTCTTCTCTCCCTCATTCCCTCTCTTTCGTCTCTCCCTCTCTCCCTCATTCCATCTCTTTCTTCTCTCCCTCATTCCCTCTCTTTCTTCGTTCCCTCATTCCATCTCTTTCTTCTCTCCCTCATTCCATCTCTTTCTTCTCTCCCTCATTCCATCTCTTTCTTCTCTCCCTCCCTCCCTCATTCCCTCTCTTTCTTCGTTCCCTCATTCCATCTCTTTCTTCTCTCCCTCTCTCCCTCATTCCATCTCTTTCTTCTCTCCCTCTCTCCCTCATTCCCTCTCTTTCTTCTCTCCCTCTCTCCCTCATTCCCTCTCTTTCTTCTCTCCCTCATTCCATCTCTTTCTTCTCTCCCTCTCTCCCTCATTCCCTCTCTTTCTTCTCTCCCTCTCTCCCTCATTCCATTTCTTTCGTCCCTCCCTCCCTTTTCTCTTCCTCCCGTTCCTCTCCTCTCCTCCCTACTTCACTGACTCACCTGTCTACCCATACTCACCTCTCCACAGTCTCTCCATTTTGTTTTCTCCCCCCCCTTGAGGGAGTCCCTCCAAACTGAGGGAGTCCCTCCAAACTGAGGGAAAGCCTCTTGCTACAAATTGCCAGTTATAATATTGTTGAATCCCATTTGACGCCTATACTACTCCAGAAAAGCCATTAGCGCAGTAGGTGTCCAATCACTGACATTGGCTTACCATTCTTATCTGATCTGAGAGGCTGTTTCTTATTGCTATAATGATGTTTCCATTCCTCCCCGTCTCTTGTCACCCCATGCTGGAGAAGTGAAAACGCAATTAACTTCACGTCACTCACTGACGTTCACTCACGTCACACGTTCTGACGTTGAGACGTTACATTGACGTGTTTTGATCAGGAAGCGTGACCTTATTGACGTCTTACTTTGACAAATTGATGCATGTGATCTCTAAACGCAATGTCAAAGTGTAAAAAATGCGATGTCAAAATATCTGAGAACACCATCCTGCGATGTAGTGTTATGTCCTGAATACAAAATATTAAACTTAAAAAAACAAAACAGAACAAAGTTGAGATTGTATCGAACGGCAAAGATCCGTGTTTAGATGCCACACTTTTAATGAGGTATTTGCAGTGAGAACTGCACATCACATTCTGTATATGGGTCAGATTTTCAGAAAATGTACAATTGGCAGCTCTACACATTTAGGAAATTCTACTAAAGTATGCTGAAAAATGATGAATACCGGGTATATCTGAGTATATTTAGTATCGCGTTGATTTAAAGTATCAGTTCTGTTATGTTAAACTGCATTTTGAAGCTCATTTTTTTCTTAAATGGAGGTTATTTGAGAGGATTGGTGAAGGCGAATTGTACATTTTCTGAAAATCTGACCCATATATATGGATGTCATGAGACCAAAGGTTAATAGGGGATTTGCATAGCCGCCATTTTGAACCTTGATGCTTTGAACCTTCGCATGGAATTATGGGACTAATGGTACAGTCTAAAATAACATGCTATGTTCAGCATGGGATATTCATTCATCAATGCTCTAATGTCAATATCATGTTTTCATGACAATAGTCCCCATCATTCCCATCATGCATTTGGTTTTCATAGATCATTTATAAAAGCTATGATATTGGTGAAAACATTCTTGTATTTTTTTTTCATAAAAATCTAGCCAAATATTTGTATGTCAGATTTCAACAGAATCCCTCCCAGGATACACTGTAACAGACATGCGAAGTGGTATATGCAAATCGCTATTGACACACACAATTTTATAATCTGGTCAATTATGAATTATTCGATCTTATAATTATGACAATAAGTAAGGTAGTAAGTAGTCTGGTAATAATAATATTAAAACCAATGTGAGATGTGTGTTGTCTGCCATGACATTTGTGTGCGTCAAGTAATGGTCACGTGATGCTGAACTTGGTGGTTGCCAAGACAATTAAAGCTGCAATCTCAGCTAACATCGATAAGAAACTAAAATTATTTGTGTTTTCTTTTCCAAAATGTCGGAGGATTCTGGTGCAACATGGCTTCATGTATATACTAAAACCTTCCTATATAAACAATAAGTCATGGTAGAAGTACATTTGGTGAGATCTTTTTGGTCGCAATAGCTGAGAATGCAGCTTTAAGGCCCGTCAAAATGGCTGATGGTGCTATATATAACCTTCTTACTTCTCTCCTTTTTTAAAGTTTTACCAGGACTAGTTCACATAATGGTCGTCTTGCCCTAGTGCCTGGGGGAGGAGGGATATTATAGAATTGTGTTAGATAGGACCTGAATTACGTAGATTATACATCTATTATAGATTTAAAAATCTGGTTAGGTTTAGTTCTGTCTTAAACCACTAATATATAACTTGTATAAGAGATAGTTGGGGACATACATACATAGGGGTGGACCAGTAGCAACATCCAGTGCTACCACCTGGTATGAACAAGCTCAACTAAGTTTGCACCTAGCTGTAGTTGTTTGTTCTGCAACCAGGGGGCGGCAGGGTGTAAGATCACAGGGGACACAGGGGAGACCCCAGGGTTAGATATTGACTAAGTGGCTAAGATAGTTAAAATGAGTAGTCATGAAATCTTGTGAAACTTTGTCAGTGTAATCCTATATATGATAGGTATAGCAATATCTGCAGTACCAGCATTGCGTTTTCATTCAATGATTAGTGAATATGTGAAATGAATGGGTCAGAACCTAAACCCATTTCTAATCCATGAGGAAATGGCCTTGGAGACCAGAAGGTACTGCCAGAATTGGCCCAAGTGGACAGGAAAGAAACTAATTATGTCCATTGTATTGACCAGCGCCGACCTGGGGGTTACATAATTCCAGATGTTAACCCAACTGCCACTTTAAATCTCTGTATGGAGTGCAAAAACGATTTTGCTCACTATTTTACCAAATATCTGATATAATATGAATGTTGGTGTTTTGATATCCACAGGAGTTAGTTAGGGTAACGTGAACCAAATACTAGAAAAAGAAGTAGAAATTCCGTTACTCGATAATCTAGCCAACAATAGTGAGAAGTGTCACTTTAAATTTGATAATACTAATTCCAATCTTTGTTGTTACTATTTCTTGGTGCTTCATGACTTATGAACAGACCTAGCTATTAGTATTTTAGTTCATACTTTATTTCTTCTAAGTTATCCGCACTTCCAGGCTTTTCAAGGCCTTTCCAGGCCCATTTCAATGATTTTTTCAGAACGCTAATGACGGGCCTATATTTACCCATGGTCCAGATTAGAGACCTTAAGGTGACTCAGTAGTGATTATGTAACGGGGTGCGCGCAACGCCTAGCGTGAGTAGCGGGTTACAACTTTTGCCATTTTTCACGCGCCTGTGTGTGTGTGTATTCAATATATATGGCAGGGAATATCAGCATTATGCAGATGAAGTATGTATATAATTTAGTCTTGATATAAACTATTCAGCCTGCTGATTTTTGGTGTGTGAGTGAGTATTTACAATACCTGCATCTATATTAAATTTCATTAAGATTCATGGAGCCGTTTTTGTTCAAATCAAATATTTATCAGGAATTTCATTTTTTTCCCATTTTTTTCTCATAAATAAGTCGTAATATAGAAAAATCTAGCCTGGAAAGCCATCCTGATTTTTTGTGTATGAGTTAGCAAATACTGTATCTACATTCATATTAAATTTTAAAAAAATTCATCAAACAGTTTTTTTTTAAACGCTGATTGTCATCAGCCAAAGTCAATTTTGCTAGTGCCCTATACTGCCACTGGGGGGCTTCCAGGGGGCTAACTCAGGATTTGAGGAAAAAAAATTATTTGATGATTAGTATATATATGTTGAATGTCTGGGTGAAATTTGATGTCTGAATTCATGTGAGAACCATTTTAAACGAATTATGTTGATAAATCACTCAAATATAGTAAAATCACTCAAATATGATTTATTATTTCTATCTCCATACCGCCATAGCATGAAAACTAGCCTGGTGACCTATATTTTTTTTTCACCCAATAATGATTATTTCATGTCAAGTATCATTGGTAAAATTTTTAGAAAAATTCATCAATAAACAAAATCACTACTGAGTCACCTTAAGTAGAGGTTCTATTACAGTACAGAACCCAACACCATTTTATGATACATATCATGTATCATATTAATAGACTCTGTAGTGAGTTTCATTGTAAATTGGTGCTGTATTGGCTTTACCTCGATGACTAATGTATCCAGAAGTGGTGCTTTGTATATAATTTTTATTATTCTGGAGATTGGAGTAGGTATATCTGATGGGCGGACCAGGAAGATCTGTTCGCAGAGGCTCCTGTTCATTTCATGTAACTGTACTGATCAATTTGAATAAAAATGTTTATATATATTTATTATACACACATTGCTCTGAAAACAACGTATCCAGAGTGATTTACGATAGTACGTATTTCACTAGTGGTTTACGTGGGGTTGTCATGGCAACCAATCTGGTTTTTTTTACTAAGATTACCGGTAAAATTCAAATTTATGACTCGATGTTTTTCTATCTTCATGATCGAAAGCATGTATAATAAATCTGTTAACTAACTCGTTGGTTTCAGTCGCTTAGAATATTGCACTCGTTGCTACGTAACTCATGCAATATTCATGCTCCTTCAACCAACTCATTAGTTAACCTGTATATCCTATACAGTATTATGTATACCTTCAAGCTAAATGTGGTATTTAACTTATTCTCATTATTCTCTTGTCTTCCAGGAGGTGTCGCTGCAGTCTCTAACCCAACCAGCAGATGGCGAGGGTGACCAGGATATCCGCATGGAGGGCTACCTCTTCAAGCGCACCAGCAACGCCTTCAAGACCTGGGTCAGGTGGGTACAGCCTTGTGTTAGCCTTGTAGTGTACACCTGTCCCTTACACAGTACTACAGGTGGTTACCTGTATCCTGCCATCTAGGTCTCCCTCCTCCGCCTCCTCCTCCTCCTCCTCCTCTGTCTACTTCTCCCTCTTCTATCTACCTCTCCCTCCTCCTGTCTCTACCTCCCCCTCCTGCTCTGTCTCTACCTCTGCCTCCTCCATCTCTACCTCTGCCTCCTCCTGTCTCTACCTCTCCCTCCTCCATCTCTACCCCTACCTCCTCCATCTACCCCTACCTCCTCCATCTCTACCTCTGCCTCCTCCATCTCTACCTCTCCCTCCTCCATCTCCACCTCTCCCTCCTCCATCTCTACCTCTGCCTCCTCCTCTCTCTATCTCTGCCTCCTCCATCTCTACCTCTGCCTCCTCCATCTCTACCTCCTCCATCTCTACCTCTCCCTCCTCCATCTCTACCTCTGCCTCCTCCATCTCTACCTCTACCTCCTCCATCTCTACCTCTGCCTCCTCCATCTCTACCTCTGCCTCCTCCATCTCTACCTCTCCCTCCTCCATCTCTACCTCTGCCTCCTCCATCTCTACCTCTACCTCCTCCATCTCTACCTCTGCCTCCTCCATCTCTACCTCTGCCTCCTCCATCTCTACCTCTCCCTCCTCCATCTCTACCTCTCCCTCCTCCATCTCTACCTCTGCCTCCTCCATCTCTACCTCTCCCTCCTCCATCTCCACCTCTCCCTCCTCCATCTCCACCTCTCCCTCCTCCATCTCTACCTCTGCCTCCTCCATCTCTACCTCTCCCTCCTCCATCTCCACCTCTCCCTCCTCCATCTCCACCTCTCCCTCCTCCATCTCTACCTCTGCCTCCTCCTCTCTCTATCTCTGCCTCCTCCATCTCTACCTCTGCCTCCTCCATCTCTACCTCTCCCTCCTCCATCTCTACCTCTGCCTCCTCCATCTCTACCTCTCCCTCCTCCATCTCTACCTCTGCCTCCTCCATCTCTACCTCTCCCTCCTCCATCTCTACCTCTGCCTCCTCCATCTCTACCTCTGCCTCCTCCTCTCTCTACCTCTCCCTCCTCCATCTCTACCTCTGCCTCCTCCATCTCTACCTCTGCCTCCTCCATCTCTACCTCTCCCTCCTCCATCTCTACCTCTGCCTCCTCCATCTCTACCTCTGCCTCCTCCTCTCTCTACCTCTGCCTCCTCCATCTCTACCTCTCCCTCCTCCATCTCTACCTCTGCCTCCTCCATCTCTACCTCTGCCTCCTCCATCTCTACCTCTGCCTCCTCCATCTCTACCTCTACCTCCTCCATCTCTACCTCTGCCTCCTCCATCTCTACCTCTGCCTCCCTCCTCCATCTCTACCTCCCCCTCCTCCATCTACCTCTGCCTCTGCCTCCTCCATCTCTACCTCTGCCTCCCTCCTCCATCTCTACCTCTACCTCCTCCATCTCTACCTCTGCCTCCTCCATCTCTACCTCTACCTCCTCCATCTCTACCTCTGCCTCCTCCATCTCAACCTCTCCCTCCTCCATCTCTACCTCTGCCTCCTCCATCTCTACCCCTGCCTCCTCCATCTCAACCTCTGCCTCCTCCATCTCTACCCCTGCCTCCTCCATCTCTACCTCCTCCATCTCTACCTCTGCCTCCTCCATCTCTACCCCTGCCTCCTCCATCTCAACCTCCTCCATCTCTACCTCTGCCTCCTCCATCTCTACCTCCTCCATCTCTACCTCTGCCTCCTCCATCTCTACCCCTGCCTCCTCCATCTCAACCTCCTCCATCTCTACCTCCTCCATCTCTACCTCTCCCTCCTCCATCTCTACCTCTGCCTCCTCCATCTCTACCTCTCCCTCCTCCATCTCTACCTCTGCCTCCTCCATCTCTACCTCTGCCTCCTCCATCTCTACCTCTCCCTCCTCCATCTCTACCTCTCCCTCCTCCATCTCTACCTCCTCCATCTCTACCTCTGCCTCCTCCATCTCTACCTCTCCCTCCTCCATCTCTACCTCTGCCTCCTCCATCTCTACCTCTCCCTCCTCCATCTCTACCTCTGCCTCCTCCATCTCTACCTCTGCCTCCTCCATCTCTACCTCTGCCTCCTCCATCTCTACCTCTGCCTCCTCCATCTCCACCTCTCCCTCCTCCATCTCTACCTCTCCCTCCTCCATCTCTACCTCTACCTCCTCCATCTCTACCTCTGCCTCCTCCATCTCTACCTCTGCCTCCTCCATCTCTACCTCTGCCTCCTCCATCTCAACCTCTGCCTCCTCCATCTCTACCTCTGCCTCCTCCATCTCTACCTCTACCTCCTCCATCTCTACCTCTGCCTCCTCCATCTCTACCTCTGCCTCCTCCATCTCTACCTCTGCCTCCTCCATCTCTACCTCTGCCTCCTCCATCTCTACCTCTACCTCCTCCATCTCTACCTCTCCCTCCTCCATCTCTACCTCTGCCTCCTCCATCTCTACCTCTGCCTCCTCCATCTCTACCTCTCCCTCCTCCATCTCTACCTCTGCCTCCTCCATCTCTACCTCTGCCTCCTCCATCTCTACCTCTGCCTCCTCCATCTCCACCTCTCCCTCCTCCATCTCTACCTCTACCTCCTCCATCTCTACCTCTGCCTCCTCCATCTCTACCTCTGCCTCCTCCATCTCTACCTCTGCCTCCTCCATCTCTACCTCTACCTCCTCCATCTCTACCTCTGCCTCCTCCATCTCTACCTCTGCCTCCCTCCTCCATCTCTACCTCCCCCTCCTCCATCTACCTCTGCCTCTGCCTCCTCCATCTCTACCTCTGCCTCCCTCCTCCATCTCTACCTCTACCTCCTCCATCTCTACCTCTGCCTCCTCCATCTCTACCTCTACCTCCTCCATCTCTACCTCTGCCTCCTCCATCTCAACCTCTCCCTCCTCCATCTCTACCTCTACCTCCTCCATCTCTACCTCTGCCTCCTCCATCTCAACCTCCTCCATCTCTACCTCCTCCATCTCTACCTCTGCCTCCTCCATCTCTACCTCTGCCTCCTCCATCTCTACCTCTGCCTCCTCCATCTCTACCTCTCCCTCCTCCATCTCTACCTCTCCCTCCTCCATCTCTACCTCCTCCATCTCTACCTCTGCCTCCTCCATCTCTACCTCTCCCTCCTCCATCTCTACCTCTGCCTCCTCCATCTCTACCTCTCCCTCCTCCATCTCTACCTCTGCCTCCTCCATCTCTACCTCTGCCTCCTCCATCTCTACCTCTGCCTCCTCCATCTCTACCTCCCCCTCCTCCATCTCTACCTCCTCCATCTCTACCCCTGCCTCCTCCATCTCTACCTCTGCCTCCTCCATCTCTACCTCCCCCTCCTCCATCTCAACCTCCTCCATCTCTACCTCCTCCATCTCTACCTCTGCCTCCTCCATCTCTACCTCTACCTCCTCCATCTCTACCTCTGCCTCCTCCATCTCTACCTCTCCCTCCTCCATCTCTACCTCTGCCTCCTCCATCTCTACCCCTGCCTCCTCCATCTCTACCTCTGCCTCCTCCATCTCTACCTCTACCTCCTCCATCTCTACCTCTGCCTCCTCCATCTCTACCTCTGCCTCCTCCATCTCTACCCCTGCCTCCTCCATCTCTACCTCTCCCTCCTCCATCTCTACCTCTACCTCCTCCATCTCTACCTCTGCCTCCTCCATCTCTACCTCTGCCTCCTCCAACTCTACCTCTACCTCTCCCATCTATCTACCTTTCCCTCCTGCTCTGTCTACCTCTACCTCCTCTATCTCTACCTCCTCATCGACCTCTACCTCCACTTCTCCTTCTACCTCTCCCTCCTCCTGCCTCTTTCCTTTTGCCCTTCTTCAAGATTCATTAGGTCTCTTTTGTCTGTGTCTCCCTGTTCTTGCCCCCTCCCACCCCAAAGAATCTACAAACAACCCAACCTTCTGTTTCTCACCTCTCTCTCCCTCATCGCTGTCTCTCTCTCTCATCGCTGTCTCACTCTCCTCCCACCTGCTCCAGTCTCTGTGTTTAGCCCACCCCCAACCCCTCTATCTCCCGTTCAGTTTCTCATCCTCGCTCACATTCTGGCTCACCTTCCCCCGTGAATATGTCTTTCTACCCGTGTCTCAGCCTCACCTCCGCAGCAACTGGTTCTTGGAAGTGGCTATAACCACTTCCCACATCAGGGTCTGTCAGATTCCTCATCCATCTGTAGTTGATGTTACCATTAGAGCAGGATGGTGCCCCCTTCTTTCCCTGATGTCCCCTTAGCTTGGAGTTGGCACAATTTGGTGCCCTTCCCTCCCCTTCCTGCTGGTCCTGATATCCTGACCAAGATTTTTCCAATTTAGGGCTATTTTCTTTTTTTTTTCGGGGGCGGGTGGGAGGGGGGAGTTTAGATATCTGACTTACATTTGTTAATAGTGGTTCCAGTAGGGCGTATACTCTTTCTTGTTACTTGTTCTTGGTGCTTCAAGTAGTTTAAGGTAGTTCAAGGTTTCAATCTGCCTTCCGATTTATTCGAGAAATTTCGTCCGTGCAGAATTTGTTTAACTGTGACCAATATACTGCCCCTTTCTACATTTTGATAATAATTTGCTGCCTTAGAACCTACTTTGAGTTGGTAAATATGTTAGTGGCGTTAGGGTCTGTCTGTGTAGAAACATTTAGGAAACATTTAGGAAGCTAATCTTCCAATTTTAGATCCTAATACAGAATTTAGCTCCAGTGGTTGTATACCTCCAACTTAGATTTACTGCCCTAGAGCAACGGGTCTACATCCTGGGGCAGTATACTACCATTTATTGCTCGATTACTCCTACTGTTCTTACTTTAGATCTTACAGCTGGTCTTGCAGTACATATTCGGGTTATATTGTAGAATTTGTAGGTACAATTTTAAACTCAATCTAGCCCGACTTTCAATATATTGCTAAATTTCCTAGAAATATTTAGCACTTTGGGAGGGTATTTCTTCCCCCCTTGGTTTATTTTGAGCCTGCAATCTTGATGTATGACACAGGTGTTCTGGGTCAGATTTTCATAAAATGTGCAATTGGCAGCTGTACACATTTAGTACATTCTGCTCAATTAGGCTGCAATTTGGTCAATACTAGGTAAATTCGTGTACACTTGACATTGCATTGATTCTAGGAATATGTTTGGCTAGGTTGAACTGTATTTTGAACTTTATTTTTGTCTGAAATTTGGGTTATTTGAGAGGATCGGTGAAGGTCAATTGTACATTTTTTGGTGACTTCACCCATCTAGACCTGTTAGGACAATGCTCTTGCTTATGTGTCTCTGCATGGGGCAGACAAGGTATTAAGCAACAAGTTAATTTTGCTTCCTTTTACTGCTGTGCTTTTTAACAAGATGAGAATAATGGCGTTTTTGTTTTGGCGTCGCTTGACATTTGGCTTTTTTGCTGCTTGAGTCCTGTGAGTGATTGATATTAAAGTTTGTCGGCAATTTCATGTAAATGATTTGATGTGATTATATCTAAATTAATTGACCCAGGGGACTAAATTGATTTTTAATCATATCATTTTTCTTATTAACGAAAATGCAAAAGAATTTTAAACTTGAACGGATCTAAACCATGCAACAATATAGTGTACTTAATAATGAATATAACTAGAACTACAATTTACTAAAGTAGTTTTTTTCGGATTTATAATTTTTTAAATTTCAAAATATATCATCAGTCAAAGAATTCCTGGGAATAAAGAGTAACTGTGGGACATACATTAGATTATGAATAGAAAGAAAGGGGACAGTACAGTAATTATTACTAGAAAATTAGAGACTTTTGATTGCAATGTGACAAAAGTCAGTTTGTATCACTTGTCCGACCAAGAATCACATGGAAATTGCCAAGAATATTGAATAATAACGCTATGATGAATTTTCAGTGACATTTAAAAAGGTTTTGCTAATGATTAAATTTTTTTAAGGAAACATGTTGAACTTAATTTTGTTTGAACTGAAACTGTTCATACCGGTTTCTCTTTGATCAAAAATGAAATTTAAGATTCTGTTCTGTACATGAGCTCTTTGTTGCTATCACTTTGGCTCATATTCTTTTAGAATATTGCAAACGTACATCTTGTGCTGCAGATGTGGCCAATAGAGGATTTGCATGTGCCACTGCGCATGTCTGTTACAGTGTATCATGGGATGGATTCTGTTGAAATCTGACATGCAAATATTTGGCTACATTTTCATTGAAAATTGCAAGAATACCGTCACCATTATATCTTAGCTTGTGTAAATGATCTATGAAAATCAATTGCATGATGGGAAAGATATAGGCTTGTGTTATGGAAACATGTATAACATATGGATATTGACATTAGAGCACAGATACATATCCCATGGTATACATGGCAGGTATTCTATAGATTTTACTCTGTACCATTAGTCCCATAATTCCATGCAAATCAAGATTCAAAATGGCGCCTATACAAACCCCCTATTGGCCACTAAAGTTATGAAAATATTCTTGCAATTTTCGATAAAAATGTCGCCTAATATATGTATGTCAGATTTCCTCAGAATCCATCCCATGATGGACTGTAACAGACATGCGCAGTGACACATGCAAATGCCCTATTGTCTGTAGTTGTGTTTTGTGGGTGTGAAAGTTGGAGTATGAACCTATTGAGTGCATTGTGTGGGTACGAACCGTCTATCCCTCATTAACTCCATCATTTAACTAACTAATTAACCCATTTCTGTGTCAGTCTCATTACTTAAGACCTAATCATTGCAGGAAGCGTGATGCGCCAAATAAATTCAGCGAGGTAGAAAGGTATGACCAAAAGATTTTGAGTTTTTTCTCTTGTTTTTCCCAGATCAAATCAAAATCAAAATTACCCGAGAATCTTTCTTTAAATGCATGAGAACAAAAAATGGTTTTGTCACAGTATTTACCAATTAAGGCCTGTTGTATTATTGCATATTATTTGTCAAAATTAATCTGAATTGAGTTGAAAATTCATAAAGACAATTGAAGAAAGCTGAAGAATGACAACAATAATTTATGACTGGGCTAGAAGCATGTGCTTTGTGTACGTGTTTTGCACTGTACCAATATTGATGACCATTAAATACTCAAATATCTAAATACATTTGAGCTGGACTCCAATTTCCTGGCTTGAAGAACCTTTAGTTCTATTATATTGCCAATATTTGTCTGTTGCTAAACTATCATCTAAAAATTTTTCATTATTATTATTATTGAAACTTCTCGTTGAAACTTCTCTGTAAAAAGCAATCAAGATTTAGGCGTTCTCTGGAAGAACTGATTACTAGATTTATTTCTGTAATCAGACATGGAATTACCTCTGTATATTTGTAAACTCAAGATCTGCAAAATAAAAGAATCTATGAATTGAATTGAATTGAATCATAACCATGAACAAAAATATAATTGAGAACATTGTGGAGGAGCGTTAAAGATTGGTTGTCAATGTTGTACAGTGTATGTGCCACAGGGCTGACTTACTTCACTATTGCATTTAGTCATTCAGATCTTGAACAAACACATTCCATTAGCCACATTTTCTGTTCTTCAGAGGAATTGCCAAACAAATATTTATAACTTGTTTATAAGATTCAAACTAAAAACCTTAAAGAAAACATATTTTGAGAGGAAATCAGTCTAAGATGAATGAAAATTAAAGAACAAACACCAAAATACTAGCTATAGACTACCATTTTTTCAAGAATAAATCTAGTTTTAACCCCAAAAATCAAAAGCCAAGATATCCTGAAATTCATCACCCGGAAACCCATTTTCAAGTTACTATTTAGTATAGGCCAAAATAATGTGTCAAGAATTAGTTTCCTTAAATGACCTTTAATTTTGGCGGTTGAGGCTCTTAATTCATGTCATAAAAAGAATCAATTTTGAACTGGAAGGGAAAACAAGACAATGGTATACTACTTTCCATGGAGCAACATCTTGAACATTTAGTGCATACCTCAATATACAAGTCCTTCTAAGTGAATGCCTGTGTGGGAACAGTCAAATTATTTGCCAAAGCTGCAAAAAGTCTGCAAAATATCCTTCTGTCTTCTTGCTAAAAACTGTTCAGAATTACTGAAACACCTTTTGCAAAACATTCTATTAATATCTTTTTTAATTAGTAGAATATTAAAAATTTTGCCAAAGAAATTTGATTATTATCCAATCTGGACAGGATTTTGCATTCTTTCGCTGTATCGCAAAGTATTCGAAATTTTGCGACTGCTCACTATTAAACCTTGTGGTGTTGGCAGATAGGTTTGATGCAACCCAGAGTATGGTATGCATGTGTATGTGTTGCCATGGCAACAACAGTCATGTTATAACATGTGATTATCATGCCATGAAACATGTAGATCTAGTCTGACTCTCTGTATTGTCTCAATGTATGTATGTCTTTGTCTTGAATGTCTTCGCTGTACCGTCCCTTTAGTCAATAACTCAATTTTAACTGATTATTATTTTTCCAAATATTATTTTTTCTTCTCAAAGATGTGCTTTTGTGCAGTCAATTCATATTATATTTCTAGGATAATTTAAATCTAATTCAATATTCTTAAGTTTATTTAGGTCTAGATTGCCCATATGACCTTCGACCTATCATTTGTTTTATCTTAAGATTAGATATTTTTCATCTGGTGTCGTTACATTTTGTTATTTTTGCTTCTGTTTTCTCTACAGTGGTTATGTATGCCATAGATCTGATATCATATGAATCACATTTTCCCATTGTTTTGACAGAGAAACGAATTTTTTTCTTTTGATATTATTGAAGATATAATTTCCTCACATTTTAATGCTTTTGGTAAGAAATCTCATTATGAATGAAAATAAAATTATAAATGAGCGCATATTATTTACTCTTCTCACATTTCCTGTGTGAAATGTCACTGTACAGATATAAATGTCCCTTTGTTCAAACGTGACCTGAACAGAGAATGTTTACATCAAGTAATATTTACATCAATTGTTTATAACACATTATTTACATCAATTGTATATAAAACATTCAATCATTTTGTATTAATCTCTTCTTGTCATAATTGCATTGTTCTTGTTTAACGAGGGAGCTGGAGGAGTAGAGACAGCACATTGCCTTGACTTCACAATCTTATAATATTGAATATTAAAATGCCACCCATAAAAATCATCATTTTATATTTTTCTTGTCCGATATTGTCCATTGTTACTGTTTTCAATTAATAGAATATTTGAAATAGTTATTTAACATGGGCCATGTATGTCAAACATAAGGTTTTGGAACCTCAAAGTAAAGGGTCCAATTTTCTGGTTCATTTACTAAAGTGCCAATGAAATACAATCCACATCACAAGAGCTCATTTAGACAAATTTTCTAGTTTATTATAAAAGAAAATTGTTTATCTATTAGACTGATGTGACTAGGGTACAGACCCCCTGTGGCTATCTATGTTTATTATACATGCATTGCTCTGGAAACCACGTATCTAGAGTGAATTATGTATAGTACGTATTTCACTAGTGAGTTATGTGGGGTCGCCATGGCAACCAATCCTTTTTCTACTAGATTACCTACCGCTGAAATTTATCACTCATTTTTTTCCATTTTTAAGATTGAAAGCACGTATAATAAATCTTTTAACTAACTCATTGGTTTCAGTCGCATAGAATATTGCACTTGTTGCTACACAACTCGTGCAATATTTAGCACTTATTGGACGAGTTGCCGCACGGCGCGTAAATAAAGGACGAGATCGAAGATCGAGTCCTTTATTTACGCGTCCGTGCGGCAACGAGTCCTATAAGTTGATTATTATACATGCCTAGATTTGCATGTAAAACGTGCTTAATTAAAAAGATAATAACATAATTTACCATAATATCTGGTTTCGTATAAGAGGAATGGAACTAGAAACAGTTGAAACATGGAGAAAGAAAGCACTGGCACTGGCAAACTTGCATCGGCAACCTTGCGTCGGCAAACTTGCGCCACCAAACTTGCGTCGCCATGACAACACGCCGGTAATGTACTAGTCCAATACCACGTTACAAGTAATGAGCGACTGTCAGGGCCTCGGTATTGAATGCGTGTATAATAATGATACTTCTTCAACCCACTCATTAGTTAACCTGTAAATATACAGAGGCTGAGCTTATAGCACTGAGTGTATTATAGGGTGTTACCCTCTACTCTACCTTCCCCGGTTTAACCTACCTCTGTATAGCAGCTGCTGTATGCCACCAGCAATGCACCATGATAGGTCTCATAGCCTGCAGCATCTTACTGCTCTAATACCCTGTGTCCACTGAGCTGTTTATCATACAGGGGCTGTATGCTGACAGATAGAAAAATAGGCTTGACTACTGGATTCATCCAAACTTGACAGAAGGCATCTGACAGTCTACCTTCACCTTTTCATGCATCTCCACTGGCCTGACTGCCCCCTGTTTCTCCACCACTGTCCTGACTGCCCTCTGTTTCTCCTCCACTGGCCTGACTGCCCCCTGTTTCTCCACCACTGACCTGACTGCCCTCTGTTTCTCCTCCACTGGCCTGACTGCCCTCTGTTTCTCCTCCACTGGCCTGACTGCCCTCTGTTTCTCCACCACTGGCCTGACTGCCCTCTGTTTCTCCTCCACTGGCCTGACTGCCCTCTGTTTCTCCTCCACTGGCCTGACTGCCCTCTGTTTCTCCTCCACTGGCCTGACTGCCCTCTGTTTCTCCACCACTGGCCTGACTGCCCTCTGTTTCTCCTCCACTGGCCTGACTGCCCCCTGTTTCTCCACCACTGACCTGACTGCCCTCTGTTTCTCCTCCACTGACCTGACTGCCCTCTGTTTCTCCTCCACTGACCTGACTGCCCCCTGCCCCCCCCCCCCCAACACACACACACTCATAAATATCTCAGTGTCACTCTCTACCCTGTTGTTGCTACTGCTTCATATATAATGATAATGTATCATTACACATTTGAATATATTTTGTCCAACTTTTGAACATATATCAAATTTTCTCATTTAAAAAGTTTCAAACCATTTGGGGTTTACCATTTGGGTCGGGGACTTCCTCCTTGCAGGTCCCAATGGTTGTGTCTGAGAGGATGATTTGTCCCTGCGGCTCCATAGAATTTGGGCGTTTCAAATAGTCCAAATACATGTATTTCAATCATTAATGCTCCCAGATATAGGTTACTGACATAATGATCTACCACATGGTTGAAATTCAGGCAAATGTCCCCAAAATCAGGATCTTGAAGTCACCAAGTGGGGTTTTCTGTGGTTTCAACCATCAGCGGTTTCATCAGGCACTAGTTTGGTTTGTATGATTGAATGAAAATTGCAACACACACACAAAGAAAAGAAAACTCAAAGAAAGAATTGGTCTTGTATGTTGCAGGCGTTGGTTCCTGATACAGAACAACCAGCTTGTGTACCGCAAGCGCTCAGGGAAGGAATCACTTACTATCATGGAGGACGACCTCCGCCTCTGTACCGTCAAACCAGGGGTGGAAATAGACAAGCGCTTCTGCTTTGAAGTTGTCTCTCCCGGCAGGTAAGTAATATCTGTGGTTAGTTTCTGCTACTACACCAGGTGGCAGGGGAGGCTGGTTTATTTCATTCTTTTATCATTCCCCAGATGTTGTAACCAGTGACAAGGTAATCATCAAGATAATGTGTCAGCTCAGAGTCAGTTTTGATAGGTCCATTGACTTATCTAATACCTTAGACTATAACTAAATAGCAGTCATAGTGAAACCTGCCAGACCGCGGTCCTTAACTGGTGTAAAACATGTTGGACCGTGAAACACCGGTCTGACTAACCAGTAAAAAATTTGAATGAAACTTTGGAGAAACATTTGGAGGACTGGTGAATCCTTTGGACGACCAGTGAAAGTTCCTTTTCACCGGTCCTCCTGTCCAGTGAAAGTTCTAATGTTTTCACCGTGTCTGAAAATGTAGGCATTTTTCACACACGACAGGGTCTGAAGGAGACTAGCATTTGGCAAATTTATTAGTTTATAGTGTGGTTATAGTGAGGTTGCCTGCACAGAATCATTCAAAAAGTTCATTCAAGTCATTTTTGTTGTCAAAATGATGGTCCAATGTTTTGTTGCTTGCAGGAGTCACATGCTGCAGGCCGACTCTGAGACTGAGTGCTCAGCATGGATCAGTGCCATCCAGGCCGGGGTCAGCAAGGCTTACCGCGATGCTCCTGCCACGGAGGAGGTGTGTACCACTTATCAAACATTCTTTTTTTTAATTAACATCTGTATTTCAGCTGCCATCAGATGGGGCCCATCCAGCCCAGCGTTTAGAAAAGGTCTGCTACGTTAGTCCCTACATCCTTAAAACAAATTTTTAAAGAATACAAAAGGAAAAAAAATCAAAATTGGAAAAAATTTAGATATATTTAAAAAAAAAAAAAATCAAAATTGTAAAAATTTAGATATTTTTTTTTTTTAAAAAAACCCTAAATTTTGTGATTGTAAGATAACACATTGCTCCCAAAGAAAACATTTAAGCCAAAACCCAGGAACCATTTAGCTTGCCCCAAGCTTCTTGCCAGAAGATCCATAGTTGAGAATAACATCTACAAAAACAGGTAACATTAAGCACATGGAGGTACCATGCAGGAACACTACATTACAGGTGTATGTTACGGCTCCACGTTACAACCTTACAGCAGCAGACAGCCTTGCCACCTGTGCCTGCTTTATCCTGCAGGACCAGCAGTCAGCAGACTCTCCTCCACCTCCTCCTCTCACTCTTCATCAAGTTTTAGTTCTTATTTATACTGCTCATGGGTTCTATTCACTGGATGTATTCCCTTCTCACTGACTGTTGGGTGGTTTGTGCCATGGAAGACATCAACAAATATTGGAGTCAGAAAGAATACTTTGTCAGTAGGTACAGCTCCGATGGAATGGCATCGGTAGTTAATGCAACTGCAAAAAATAATGTTCATATAAAATGTATCCATGCTAAAAAAATCCATGTTACAAAAAAATCGTTTTCTGATAATCAAATTAGTCAAATTATAAACCACTGCTCTTTTAGGCCCAAAATTGATAGTGCAAGAATCAATTTGGAGTTCTTGATTTCCCTGCACGGAAAAATGATAGAGCGGAGTCAACCCGTTCTCTTTTGTAAATTACTCAAAACAATTGATGATAATAATGAAATACAACATGTGAGCCAAATGCAGTCTACAGACAGGGAAGGGGCTATATCCAGTGGATGTTACTCTTTAGTTCTAAAGTGCACACTTTTATTAAGTTTATCCTTGTTTGCCTGAAGTCACAGAGCCCTAGTAAGAAGCAATGCTTTCACATTTCATCTTGACTATATATTTCTGATGATGAAAAATAATGATCAAATATAATTATGGCCAGTTACATATACATTCACCAAAAACAGGCTGTTTCAAAAAGACTTAAAAATCTGTCAGGGTCATACAACTGTTTTGTCACAATAAAATATAAATGTCAAATAAAGAATTACTCTATTATTTAATTCAATTTAAAAGACGTTTTGCAAATCTTTTGAAATTTGGTAAAATAATTTTGACAATGGACATAGTTTATGGCCATATATTTAGGAACATAGTGAAGTATTCTTTACAAGGGCTCTGCTTATTCTTGCATTAGATTTTACTTTGTTGGATTTGCTAAGCTTTGTTGGTTCAAATCTTTGTTTGCCCTTAGATTTGAATCAATTGAGGTGAATTGTATTGTTTATTTAAGTTTGTTTTCATTTGTTTCACCACAATTTATAACTGCTTCATTAAGTTTTTCAGTGTTGGTACGGGTTATGACTTTATTTGACTCTTCTTAGAGTTTTTAATTCACACACCAAATAAAAGTTAATTTCGTAATATTTGAAGATTCTGTTTGGCATCTATTCTGCATTTTCGATAGATATGTTTTCCCTGAATTTAGAACATTTTGTCCCTGAGTTTAGAACATTGTTGGTAAAATTAAAAAGATAATCTTAATGACAAATAAGTTACTTTTAGCATTTAGATGTAAATAGATATTGCCATCTGGTTCTCATTGTGCTATCCAATTACAAGTTAAGAAATAGAAAACATGCATTCTGACCTTTTATCTAGCATGAGGCTTACATGCCATATTGATGTTTATATTGTACCTTATATGTTTTAGGGCTTGATAATTAATGTAGCTGTAATTCGACTCCCAGTATAAATAAAATCTTTAAAAAAAAAAAAAAAAAAAAATTAACTAGTTTTAGTGTAAATTCAAATTGACTACTCGGTTTAGATGGGTTTTTAAGATGGACAGAGCAATGAAAACCAGATTATCTTTTTTAGAAATTATCTTAACCAAAATGATAGCATATTGACCAGATTTATTTTATTGAATGAATTGATAAATACTTCACAGGTTGTGTAATACAAGGGTCTTTATAACATGTGAAATGCTGGTCGTTTAACATACAAATGCATGCTTTAATACTTTCTTTCCACTCCCCAACCCCCTCACCTCTCTCCAAAAAACAACAACTAAAATGAAAACTGAATTGTTGATATGATAAAACTTTTAGGAGACAAAAATATAAACTCAGATATGTAGTGAAGCCAATGTTAAGCGCTTAATCTAACTTCATGAACATATGAACACACAAGAGGGAGCTTTTTGTCAATACAAGGAGAAATCAAAATAAGAAAAGACCTCTTGCTGTACTGCAAGTGTCTCAACCAGTAGCTGCTGATGGTGATCTTGATTCAGACAAGCAAGGACAGTTGTGACCTTGCCTCCCTCCTGGTGACATCCAGAACTGGTTCCCTCGTGGACCTGTGGGGCGCAGACTACAGATATTCTTTCCTTTGTAACTTGATATTTATACAGTATCAGTAGGATTGCAAATTAGGATTTATTGTATGGTCTTATTTGGGCTCTTAATACAAAATGAAAAACTTGTTTTGTCATATCATGATTCGTTGAATTTTCCCATCCACTGTTTTGTGACCTACAGCCCCAATGGTTTCTTGGAAACCAAAACCTAAATTTACATTTATATCCCCAACATTGCTCAGCATGTTGTCAGGATAATGTTGCCCTCTTCCATACCCTCCCATTTACCTTGAACATTTTTTAAAGCTGCATTCTCAGATATTACAAGCAAAGAATTGTACAAATCTTACTCATATCTATGTATATATAATGTTTATTTCTGGAAGCATACATTTGTAATAATATATCAATCAATTTTACACCGAAAATGGGTGCCACTCTTCTATAAAACCATAGCTCTTCCAGAGGGCCACTTAAAAAGAAATATCATATTATGACCTTTAAGGACAACCTTTATCAATATTCTGCCACTGTCATGTTTATACAATAATTTGTAGTTGGAACGGCCAAGATAACAGCCACCAATGAGCAATAATTAGTGCAGCAAGGGTTCTTCAGGTCTCTGAAATATGGCCTTGATGAATACTCCAACATTTTGATCAAATGACTTTTAGATGGACTGGGAACAAAAGTTTGTTAGCGATAATAACTGAGAATGCAGCATTTAAACCCCTTCTTCCTTGTTATCTGGTAGGAAAACATGCCAAGACTTGACCCAGGAATGCACTTGCCTACATCTGCATATGTGCATTATAGACATGAGACCCATGTGTATATACAGTAAAATCTCTTCTTCTGGACACCTCTTGTATCTGGACACCTCATGTGTGTGGTGAGACACCACACCATTATTCATACTATGTCCAACCACTATATTGTGCTATATTGTGTATTAGTCCAGGGTTGGCTATTATACAAATTATATCCAGTATTAAGGGGACCCCTCTTTAATCCAGACACTTCGTGTCCCAGGGTGTCCCTTGTTGAGAGGTCTTACTGTATCATGTCACTGGACATCCATTCTCTTTTGTCTACCTATTTTTCCTATGGTTATTTTGGCCTGTTGAAATCTTGTCCTATTGTTTTACCTTTAACCTGAAACATGTTCTAAAGCGGAAGTAGACTTTGCATTATTATATGAATGTGGTGTTGTGTTCTAGATGTAGTTATAGACCGTATAGATGTATTCAGTAGATGCATGTTCCTTTATATCAATCAGTTGAACCAACAGGAATGTACAATCAACATTTATTTAAAACAATTTGTAATGGAATTATTGGCAAATTATGTGAAATAACTGGAAATGGTTAAGTTTAAAATATCATTTCAGTAGTTAGTGTTCAGTTGAAGCTAAACTGAATGATTAAATCAAGAAATGTACCTGATTGTACAGAACTTGGTGGTTCTACCTATAAAAGTCAGGCTAAAAGGACTCCAAATAAAACGCTTGATTCTGGTTGTTACAAGGAAACAATTTTTTTTTATCTGCAAAATGCAAATATATTACAATTCTATCATATTTCTGGGCTGTGTGTGACTCACTTGAGAACTTATTAAAAGAAAAATAACTCTCATATCTGATAATGGTAATCTTAAATTTTTGTTTAATTCTTGAACAAAACAAATTTTAAATAAACCAGAACCAAAGAATGTGGAGCTCCCAAAACCTGACATCCCTTTCAGTCTTCCTATTAGTTTAGAATTTTTTGCTGTGGAAAAAAATATTTCTTGATATTTTGATCTGTGCGCGGCGGCGGGCATGGCTTGAGTTGTACTACTGTGTTCTTCTGTACCTGCCTTTCAGTGGCTGGCACCCAAACACGCCCTCTCTAGAGTCATGCAAGAAACACAGGCCAAGGTCAGTCCAAGGTCAAATTCAATGGTGAGAATTCAAGGTCAAATAAGAAGGTCAATGAAGATGAAGCGGCAGGGCAGCAAAGTAATGAGAAGTTGAGAGATTATTTCTGATGTGAAATAATAACATTAATATTAGATTTACAAGAGTGTTTGTGAATGTAATTTCATGTGCATTTTCAGAATTAACAAGAAGGTTCTACTGCCATCTGTTCTCTCTTGTTATCTTTAAAGCGATTTCTAGTGTAAGTCTCTCTCAGGGTTATATTGATGGTACAACTGATCGACTCACAGATGATATAGAATATAATGTTTAAAACCTATGTTCATGATGTAAAGTTTATAATGAAAAAGTTTAGGATCGGAAAAAAAGATGGGGGTTTCATTAAATGTGGGGATTTGAAAATAGTATTAGTAATATTAGAATAGATCTGAAAAGATGAAGTGAATCGGCATAACGTAGTGGCCCGTTTATAAGCCGGGACCTGTTAAACTGTTAATCTAAAATACAGGCTGGGGTTGTGGACGTCATGAAAAAATTAAAATCTTATTCAATTGCAAGCCGGGGCTAAAGAAAGGTTGAAAGAAATACCAGCCCAAGCTTATAAACGGGCTGCTACGGTATACCTTCTTGGGATCTCTCTGTAGGGGTGTGAATGTCTTCTACTGACTGACCAAAGATAAAAGTAAAAAACCTTGATTCTCTTGAAATTAATATTCCTGGTACAAAAACTGTTATATCTATTTACACTTTTACACTTAGCGTGCTCACTTCCCTTTTTTGTAAGATTATTCTTCACTTTTCTCTGATAATGCATTAAGTGGTTTTATACTACTAAAATTTGATTTAAGTATTTTATTTTATTTGAATAAACAATATATTTTCGAGTGGTTTTACATTTCAAGTGTATTCATTCAAACTGTAATTTAAAACTCTTTTTAACTTCATTTAATTATTATTTTAAGATTCAGCTTAGTCCATTCATTTTGGTAATTCATACCTATTTCAGATGTTAATCAATATTTCCAAGGAACTTTGAGCAATGCAATAATGATTTTACGGCATTTTTTACGGCTGGGAGTAACTGCAACTGCGAGTGCAAGACAATGTTGTCATAGGAATTGTTAGAATACTCCTGTCCAATCCGTTCTGGGGCTGAACCCCAATAATTTATAGGATTGTTAGAATACGCCCGGCTCTATCTCCGGCTGTAGGATTTTGTGCTATACTTTTTGACTAGTAAAGCAAATTCAAAATGCAAAATTCAACGATTGTAAACCTGATGAATTTCAGAACAAAGGACCATTTGCCACAATATATCCACAACCCTGTGACACAGTGCTATGAAGGGTAACTGACACTTGTTTGAGATGTGCATTTATTTTTTTGGCGCGGCATTTTGACTTGGTCAGTGTCTGTCAACCTCATAAATAGAGTGAGTGAGTGAGATTGGTTGCTTTACGGCCTCATCAACACTTTGAAGTGTTATATCTAGGGCGGGAGAGCTGAGAGGGAGGCAGTTTATGATCATACCCAGGAAATAGAGATAGAGAAGAAGGGAGAGAGACAGAAAGGCACTTTATACCCAGGACTAGCCTCACAAATAGAGGTCCCTACAAGAGAACTCATGTGATACCTCACAAATAGAGGTCCCTACAAGAGAACTCATGTGATACCTCACAAATAGAGGTCCCTACAAGAGAACTGATGTGATCTAAGACAATGGACTTTCACAGTGGTAGTTGCAGTCACTCGCCATAGTAAAATTTCCTAGTGAAAGACTGACTTCACTAATATCTGGTGTACATATGTTACAATGTTTCATTCTCTGCCTGCAGGACCAAGATAACGCGGGGCATGGACAGAAGGTGACCGGAGAGTCCCAGCCCGCTGGTGCAGCCAAACCTGTCAGCAAACAAAGAAGGTAACCACTTTCTTCTTATGCCTTGTTACCTTAATTTCATATTTAAAAAAAATAATGATGAACTACATAAATAGTTCTAAATGCACCTATTTTAAGATATTTCTTGATAATCTCAATTTCTGAAGTTTAAAACTAGTGAAGTTTTGAATTATTTTCTGTGGTTTGGGGTGTTCTGTATTACTGCTCCTCCTGTTGTTTGAAGAATTGCTTGTTATATGTGTTCCTGTGTACAATCAAACTCTAATGATTTGGAAATATACAATATCATACTTTTCTATATTATCTCACATAGATTCCAAATTGTTATTATTTTCCCATAGCTGAAGTCACTTCCCTGCATTATATTGTTGACCTTATACATCAACACAAATTAACTTTTTGAACATTTTATGAAATTCCTGTGAACAATTCTCTCGTTGCAGTCGCATTGACCTAATCCTGGCTAACAAAGGTAACAACAAATGTTGTGACTGCGGCGCGTCAGATCCCCGCTGGGCCAGCATCAACCTGGGCATCACATTGTGTATAGAGTGCTCCGGTATTCACAGGTAAGGGCTAGGGGCTAGTACATGGAATGATAATGATAATAATAATAGATTTTTATTTCCATATCACATTTACAACCAATATCATACAATGTAGATTTAAAAGTGAGAAACACATGAAAAGAAGAATAAACTCTGACAGTCACAGCTTTTCTGAATATCCCTTAAATTGTGTCTAACTTCGCTATCATAGTTTATCATCATATTCTAGCTAAATATAGACAGCTCCTAAAAAGTAAAAGTAGAAATCAAGGGTATCCTTGGTCATTGTTGACTCTTTCTGGTGGTCAAATGGTATTCTTTAGATTCGCTACATCTACACATACCTTTTCCCCTCCAGGAGTTTTGGAGTACACATGTCTAAGGTGCGCTCTGTGACCTTGGATGCCTGGGAGCCAGAGCTACTCAAGGTGATGGCAGAGCTTGGCAACGCAGCAGTAAATCATATCTACCAGGCCAACGTAGACAACAGTGTGGAGCGAGCCACTCCCCACTGCAACAGGTCAGAAAACATACAAATACTGAACAAATACAACACAATAAGCTATACATAGTAAGAAAGTAGAAAGCCTATTTTGTGTGACTGAAGGTTAAACTAATTTTAGATAAACCCAAGAGAAGTCCCAAAGGGCTGAGGAGAAACTTTTTATACTACACAATAAATACATAGACTCATCCTCCACCTATTCATATTATTAATTAATGTATTTATTCCTGTATCAGGACTGTGAGGGAGTCATGGATACGCAGTAAGTACATAGACAAGAAGTTCATCCGCCACCTACCAGAGGGTGCTGGTGATGAGACGGTGAAGAGGTGGAGTGTGTACAAGCGGAAGCGACGCTCACCCAGCAAGACTGATGACACTCCCCCTGGTGAGGCTAGTGCTACTAAACCAGAAGCAGTAGCTGAAGATGCCTCCACTAAAATGGTGCAAGGTCAGATTTATTTTTTTTATTACAAAATCAGCCGTACATTCTTTATTCATTTATTCATTTATTATAGAAAAACGCATGTCCACCATCTGGCTGTATTCTCTTACATTGTCACATTTGATGTATGTCATCTTAGATTTGGACTCAGAAATTTGTCTATTCATGAAATTTGTCTATTCATGAAATTCATTATTTTTATATAATAATACCAATAAGACCATCCTAACCATATTAATTCCTGCCCTACAGGAGAGAGCCAGGACAGTGGACTGGGTGGCAGCACCCCAGATGTTATTGTGTTTGGTGTACACGCGCAACCAGACGCCAATAATTGTGAGTAGTTCAGCTGCCTGCTTACACTGGATGAAAAATAAATATAATAATAAATAATAGTTTTTTATTTCCATATCACATCTACAACTAGTGTCATACAATATATATTCAAAGAGAGAAAATTATGGAAAGAGGAACACTCTATGTAGTTACCACAGGTCTTCTGAGTGTCCCTTAAATTTGGTTAAATTCTACTCTACCATTCTATCATAGTTTGTTACATATGTTTCTAACTGAATATACAATAATATTATAATATAGGATCTGTCTACTACATGGATGGTCATGGGTAAGACCATACAGTGCCTTTCTGTCTCTTTTCTCTGTCTCTCTTCTTCTCTGTCTCTATTTCCTGGGTATGATCATAAACTTCCTCCCTCTCAGCTCTCCCGCTCTTGATATAACCATATTAAATGTGTTGATACGGGCGTAAAGCAGCCAATCTCACTCACTCACTCCCTTCTTCTCCATCACTATTTCCTGGGTATGATCATAAACTGCCTCCCTCTCAGCTTTCCCTCCCTTGATATAACCTTCAATGTGTTTATAGGGGCATAAAGCAGCCAATCTCACTCACTCACTCCCTTCTTCTCTTATCTCTATTTCCTGGGTATGATCATAAACTGCCTCCCTCTCAGCTTTCCCTCCCTTGATATAACCTTCAATGTGTTTATAGGGGCATAAAGCAGCCAATCTCACTCACTCACTCCCTACTTCTCTATCTCTATTTCCTGGGTATGATCATAAAGTGCCTCCCTCTCAGCTCTCCCTCCCTTGATATAACCTTAAATGTGTTGATAAGGGCGTAAAGCAACCAATCTCACTCACTCAATCCCTTCTTCTCTATCTCTATTTCCCGGGTATGATCATAAACTGCCTCCCTCTTAGCTCCCCCGCCCTTGATATAACCTTAAATGTGTTGATAAGGGCATAAAGCAGCCAATCTCACTCACTACATGGATATTACTTATAGTTTCCATCAAATATACCTTTTATGTCAACTTATTAATCTACCCTTACAGTAGCAGAGATAGATGCAGACTCTGAGTCCTCCACCAGCGACCCCGAGGCAGACCAGGACACTAGGAGTACGACATCATTTGAGGACGTGAGTAAGCTGGGGCCAGACCTACTGTTGTACCGGGCGGCACAGGCACGCAACCTGCCGGTCATGTTACAGGCAATGGCACAGGGAGCTGACCCCAACTGGCATAACGCAGATGAGCATGGCAAGACCCCTCTCATCATGGCTATTGAAAGTGTAAGTTTTAATTATGTATTATTAAGGAGGGTATTTTTTAAATTTTTTTTATTCACTTACAGGCCAAGACATTTAACATTATTGATGAAACTGATTTTCTGATGAAATGGAACCCCTCCTTTCTCAAAGGTGTACAACGAGCAGAGATACAAAACCATGTCATGGCCCTACCTTATGTAACCTCCATCTGATTTATTTCTAAGAAATATTTTTGAAAGCAATCAATCCCTTGTGATTACAATCAATCCAAAAAATAGCGAATAAATTCACATAATTCAATCATTTTTCTGAGGTCAGCAACAGTAAAGAAACTTATACTTTTTAAAAAAAACTTCTATTTTAATGTTGTAAAATGTTACCATGCAGGGTTCTATGGCGCCGTGTGAGCTGATCCTGCTGAATGGTGCTAAGGTGGACAGGAAGGACACAATGGGCCGCACACCGCTACACCACGCCACCATGCTGGGACACACCGGGTCAGTTACATTCTCATTATCTTCTCAAAGGTGCTCAGTCCTAAATGACAAACTCAGTTATTCTAGTCAAGCCCATATGTGTTCCCTTTATTCCAAATTTATTACAATCTGAATCCAAAATAGATACAATAACTTTGATTAGAAATGTAGTACCCAACAATTTTACCAGAGCTTTTTGTTATTGATATAGGTATAAGGAAAAATGGTGCTCATAAAAATGACGGAAAAATAAATAATGATGAAAGTAATAAAAAAAAGGTCTGCACCTGTCATCATGATGAAGATCATCATTATGATATAAAAACATTGACATATTATGATCAAATGGGGCTACATTCATTCCATCTAACACTTTCTGGTCTTCCATCTAAATATTGTTGTGTTTCTGTTACAGACAAGTGTGTCAGCTACTGAAGAGGAACGCTAACCAGCACGCAGTGGATGCAGAGGGCAAGGTCTGTACATTATGGGTATTGTTCATACAGGCCTAGCACTTATTACCTTTTCATTCTTCATGTGTCACTTTGAAGTCTAGTGGCAATTGTAAAGTAGTCAGATACAAAAGTAAATACACAAAGATTTTTTCAACTTGAATCTTTCGTGGATTGGTGCTTTTCCCATTTGAGCTTGAATCTCTGGGTCATAACTTTCATTGATATGACTGTAATGCAACAAAAGATGATGTATAAACATATGTGTAATGGTATAACTGTATATTTACAAAGGTTCTATCAGAGTTGTTAAGGCATAAAGTATTGTATTGATTTGACTTACTTTCTTACTATTTCTCATTCACTTTTCTGGTAACTATGTTCCTGGTAAACCATAGTCCATTTGTCTGATCTTTCTTTCGCCCTCTCTTCTCATCTAGGACCCTCTCTCCATTGCTATAGGGACTGCCAATGCAGATATAGTCACTCTGTAAGTATCTTTGTGTTCTGGTTGTCTTCTTAATTCATAATACAGTGATTAGAATCTTGTGACTATAATTGATGTCCTCATTAAATGTTGTGTAAAGAATAATAAATATGTTTGTTTCTGCTCCAGACTCCGGCTTGCCAAACTAAATGAAGAAATGAAAGAGACAGAAGGCATGTATGCAGGCCCAGGTTAGTAGCCAGTTCTAGTTTTTATTTATACATTTATTCATTATTATGTATTTATTCACAATGATCTAAAAGCCAGGGATGCCAGTCAAGTATTGAAAAAAATATGGAACTAGAGTATCCAAGCCCATATGACGGAGAAAACTCTTGAATTGGTGCATTTGAGATAAATAGATTGAATTATGAATGTTAAATGCTAATGAATATCAAGTATTTTATGTAGCTTAACACCACTGGGCCATCATAGTTGAGGCAAGTCACCTCTTTCTCTGTATGTCAGATAAGACATTCCAACTGCTCTTATAGGCTGAGACAATACGTTAGAGCCATATACACATCTTTTCAGGCATCCCAGATACCTTTTTATTTTCCCTATACAAGTTTGGTAAATGTATACATAATATCAGAGATTACAAGCATGTTTAGCTTTTAAAGCAGAGTTGGCACAGCCCGCTACGTCCCAAGGCCCACTAATAAACTCATAAGATCCTGTGAATGTGTAAACATCAATGCCTGGAAATGATGCTGAGTTTGAGAATTCATCAATTTAAAACACCAGACATAAAGCTTTTACACAATATCTACTTTCCTAAAAATATATCATATGGGTGAAGTTGCCTGAACATGTACAATTCATGTTCACTATTTCTCTCAAATTACCGAAATTTCAAACAGAAATGAGTTATAACCACACAGATTATTTTAATCAATGTAATACCAATTATATATATACACAGATATAGCTAGTATTGACCTAAAAGCAAAATTTGCTTAATGTGTAGAGTTGCCGAATGTGGATTTTCTGTTATCTGACCCATGTATTATTCATAGACAACTCAACATGTATCTTCTTTATGACTATTTGTAGGGGATGAAACATTCACTGAAGTGTTCCGAGACTTCACTAACATGGCAAACAACACACCGGAGAAGTTAAATCGACACAAATGACAACCGACTAGTGAAGGCCCTGCCCCCTGTTTATAATAACTTAACCCGGCCTGCGATGGCTATGCATACCCCCTTACATTATAACCACTACTGTATGAGTATAATAATCATTACTATACTACATTGTCTAAAGGTTCCATTTGCATTTGACGCTCTGTACATTTCAATGTTCATTTCAGCGATATCATTAGCCTGAAAGTATTGGACCAATCTATGTAACACTACATATATATATATATACTTGTATAGATGAATCTTGTACTCTCTTATGCTAGCTTAGATTATTTAAGGACAAAAAGGAACTTAAGAAATTACGATGCACTGAAGCGACTCTATCCATAGAAGGATAAAGAATGAAAAGATATAAAGATTATGTTGTTAATGGGTTGGTTTACTGATACTAAATTGATGTCATGTTTTATGATGAAACTCTAAGATGTGTGTGGATTCTCGTGGGTAATCTTTCAATTTTCTTATACAGATGCTTAGTTGTATAAAGTTAACAAAGTAATATAAAGGAATTTAAATATAAGGTGCCTGCATATTCATTAAAAAACACATTTGAGTCAGATTTTGAGAAACTGTACAATTGGCAGATGTACACATTTAGGAAATTCTCCTAAATTAGGCTGAAAAATGGAAGAATACTGGGTATATTTGAGTATATTTGACATCGCATTGATTTAAAGTATTAGTTCTGTTATGTTAAACTGCATTTTGAAGCTCATTTTTGTCTTAAATGTGGGTTATTTGAGAGGATTAGTGAAGGCGAATTCTACATTTTCGGAAAATCTGACCCATATGAGGGGTAAAAAGTTCCTAGGGTTGATTTTCACTATTAAAATGAATGTGAATATCAATATCAATATTTGATTGATGTAAAATGTATTCTCTGGGTTCTTTATGAACACCAAGTGTGGGGATTCATGTTTAGATATGGGTAGCAAAATAATATAATGAATGAATAGATCAAAGAATTGACAAGGTGCAATCCCGTGTTCATTAGTGTACTGCGGTCAAGTGTAACATCAGCTTACGGGCGTATGTATTGAAGTGCAGTGCTGTTATTATTTTTGTTGTTGATAATATAGAAATCTTTGAAATGTTGTTTATCCTGCAGTTGATAAATTATTTCAAGTGATCTCAAATTAGCCTTTACTCATATTGAAAGTCAAATATAGTGTTGAACCTTAGCCAGAAAAGATCAGGGCATCAAATGATATACTATAGCAAACCATCAAGTTTGTTCATGCATTTCCAAAAGTACTGAAATGCATGAAAATAAATCTATGAACCAGAACTGTTCCAAACACTTTCACATCTCTTTTCATAACAGAAGTATTCATGCTTGGCCCTCTCTCTCTGGGTCCAGATTCGGTGTGCAACATAGTGAATTTGGAGATGAGAGACCATCGGTCTCTGCCAAATTGTAACAGTGGAGACCGAAAAGATTTTACAGAGACCAAAAAAAAGTCTGGGTCATAGATAGGGTTCCCATGGTCCAGAGCAGTTTGAACATTTTAATACTTGGATATTTCATTGGGCCCTGAAAATTATCAATTTCAGAGACCGACAAAAGTTCAATGGAGACCTGGGCGTCGGTCTCTGGGTTATGTTGCACACTGCAGATTATGCTGCTGCAACAATCTGTTGGCTGCCTGCCTGATCAGCACCAATATGGGTGGTTTAGTTATCTAGGGCAATGCAGGGGCATTATTTGATCATATTCTTAATTATTTTATATCCCTGCTGCACTGATATATACATACGTACCTAAGTACCTGAAACTAATCAGGGCTTTCTATATAATCTACTCTCTGTAATCTTTTTTTAAAAGAAAGTGTGTGACGTTTCATTTATAAAGTGAAACCTTTGCAAACTGTTTGCTGGAGGTCCTATAAACAATACTATTACTCAACTGTGTAGTTATAATCATGTAGAAATATGTATAACACTTTATATATATGTATATATATATGGGTCAGATTTTCAGAAAATGTACAATTCAACTTCACCAATCTTCTCAAATAACCCAAATTTCAGAGGAAAATAAAGTTCAAAATACAGTCCAACCTAACCAAACAGATTGCTAGAATCAATGCAATGCCGAATATAGTCGAATTTACCTAGTATTGGCCAAATTGTAGCCTAATTTAGCAGAATATACTATATGTGTAGAGCTGCTAATTGTACATTTTCTGAAAATCTGACCCATATACGTTGGTGGTGTACCTGTATATGAATCGTTAACGAGTCCCTCTAATAGGAGATTTGCATGTGCCATTGCGCATGTCTGTTGCAGTGCATCCTGGGATGGATTCTGTTGATATCTGACACAAATAGTTGGCCACATTTTTATCTAAAATTGCAAGAATGTATGTGTATGTACTATTTTTATTTCCGTGAATACAGTTACATTATATCGGAAAAAGGAATAAAGTTATACATCTTATATAACAAAACTTTCAAGAACTCCTGGTTTTCCAAGTCTTCCTAAATTACAAGGATGGTGGAAGAATAGTATTGTTTGATTGAGATTCCACAATGTTTAGATGTTAAGTATTAAATAATACAACAAGTGACGTGGGTACATAACATACTATATGGGAACTATCGGAGTGTAGTTATCCCCACAAGAATGTTTTCACCAATATCACAGCTTGTATAAATAATTAATGAAAACCAAATGCATGGTGGGAAAGATACAGACTTGTGTTATGGAATCATGTATAAAATGATATTGACATTAGAGCATTGATAAATATTCTATGCTGAATATGGCATGTTTTCTATAGATTTCACCGTACCATTAGTCCCATAATTCCATGCGAATCAAAATTCAAAATGGCAGTTATGCAAATCCCCTATTCTCGCACCATGGATTGCAAATATTTGAAACATCTGTGAGATCATAAAGACATAAAGATCAGTGGTGTGCAAGTTGTATTACCTGTGTTTTGACCTGCCCACCTTTCAGTGCAGGCAGGTTGATTACCCCCAGTGACTTGCCCGCGGACAGGTCACTCACTTTTAAATCATAGACCAGATTTTGGGTTGGTGAGTTTTTGAGTCGGGCAGGTGAGTTTTCATTGGTTCTCTTGTCTTGGGCAAGTCAATTTTGGGGCAACTCACATACCACTGTAAAGCCTATTAAATAAAGAGTACCATTAGATGATAACTCTCTGATAGTGAAAGGTGCCTATAGACTAGTAGAATCATAGTGAAGATTTGTGAGAAAGAACAATTAGTCAATGAATCCATGCATCAGGGGTGGAACAAGAAATAAAATATATCATGAAACAAGGAGGTATTACAATAGAACTGACTGCCAGGCTTGTGGCCTCCTCATTGGAGACTTTCAGTACAAAGGCTATCCATGGTAGGGGGAATTGGAGCATGATAGTGGAGTTGTGTTTGTATACATATTGATAGTTGGCAAGGTATTATGGGAAAAAGGGTCAAACCACAACACAAACTTACACCAGATCTCATTATTGTTAGTTATTTTATCCATGGCTAAGACATGTATCATCCTTTCTTTAGCATGGTGCAGTTCTACTTTTTAAAATTTTGGTCAGATTTTTGTAGCAAAAGATGAACGAGAATGTGGAAAATGTTTCACTTGATAAATTATGGCCATGGCAAATGTAGGCCATGTTATTTAAGTGAAATAAAATCCAAAGTTATCAAAGGTACATTGGTCAGGGCCAATAAAAATATTTTATAAAAATTAAAATTAACAAACAGGTTTGGCCTTGGTAATGTATAGCCTAACTTGTGAATTTCCACACAGTGTTTTGACATTGTCAAAAGAGTTAAAATGAATCCCATAATCCATCACTGCACACATGCAGGGTGGCTAATACAACTCCACTATTGTCTAGGATATTGGCCCATGTTCTAGTCATGCATATAGTAACATTGAACACGTTAGAGGGTCTGCCATATTGAATGACTGGGCAAAGGCAACAACAATTTTGCAACTAGTAAATGTGTCCAAATAACGAAAATTGGGCATTTTTAAATTGTCAGATTACAGACTGCACGTAAGTAAAGAATGAAATCATAGCATTTGAAACTTTGAATTATTTGAGTTGAGCCACCTTTGGATGTCAATAGGTTAACTACCAGCCGTTAGCATGGCTGCAGTTTCCTCCTCCTCCTCCAAGGTACTAAGGGAAGGCCATTAAAAAATGTAAAAAAAAAATATAAAAAAATAAATATATATAATTGTTGCCAACCCTTTCTATATATGCTGTTGGTAGAGTTATGAACAAGGAGCAGATAGTAATCATTCAGGTAGTAGATTTCTTGTGGGTAGTTTTTCTAGTTGGTAGTTTTTGGTAACCTAGTGTTACAGATTGTAGTCACCCATAAAGAAATCTTAGAAATCCTTACCATGTCATCATATGTGGTTCAAACTGATAAAAAATATAAAGACATTAGTTACCCATGTTAACTAGTATTTAATATGGCAGACCCTAAAGGTATATATGCACAGTGTTATGGCCATGTGTGGAGGTAAGTTAATGACTTAATAAATGCACCTGTTTCCCAGCACAAACCTGTACCTAGGAATTGGCAGGTGAACAAATAGTGATGTGTACGGTTTTATAACTTGAGTACATAGATCAATCAATTATCAATAAATAAAGGTTAATAGTTGACTAAAGTGCATTGTTTGATAACGTAGATTATTCAGTAATTAATGGTTAAATAGTGAACCTAAGAGTACTGATTTATAACACAATTATTCAATAATTACAGGTTGAATAGTGAATTTATGTGTATTGTAATCATATAGGAATGTCAGGAACACGAAGTGTAAAGGGGCAAAGTCAAAATTTGTAATTTCATGAACTTTGTAAAACTTATGCATATGGCATACAGTTGGTGAATCCACCTGCTGCCACAATGAAAAGGATTGTCCAGGCTCATTTAGATATGATTAGAACTACTTTGGGACTACATCTGGTGACAGAAAGTTGGTTCTATTTGGCCTTCTACTGTGAACAATGCACAAATGCATCGTTGCGTGAGGTCAACTAAAGGCAACCAAGATCATCGGACAACCTTGACATACCATGTACATCACAGGAACAAGTTCTAAATGAATTAGACCCATCTGTTCCATAAAGATATGATTAGTGTGGGCTTCAAACAGCCTTAGTGGTCTATAGCCCAAAGTAACCTCACCCTTGTGGTCACATGGGTATTTGTGTACAATATAGCATATGGTGGAAATATTTCTATAAGCCCTGTTCCCCATCAACAACAACCTCTGTTCCTGATAACAGTCTAGACCACTACACATTAGAGGGCCATGTTAAAACTATTGCACAGAATTGGTCAAACCTTTTTGGGTCATTTGTAAACCATCGCATAGTTTGCATAAACATTTAACCATGGCCCTGATCCTAATTTACATTAATTTTAATGATAAGGAAAGTTATACACTTTTAAAATTAATCTGAGAAAATCTCCAGGTCAATCAACCAGAGGTAATATTGTTTTGCTTCAACAAATTGTTATGGTTCATAAAACAAATTGATGAGGTCTTATTACTTTTGAACTTAATGTTATCCTGATTGTGTAAGTTATGATTTAAACTGCCGCATTTACTTATGTATGTTAGGATGTATATTTGACTAGTGTAAAGCATTTAATGTAATTATTGTAGAAATATAAAGAATGTAAGACAAACATTTTAGTATCTCTTCTTTGTGTTGTTGTTTGGCATAAAATATTCATTTCAATATGCAGATCTAAGTCCCAATCAAACACTATATTTTTCATGCAACAGCGACACTCTGACCATATTTCCCTAACATTTAGATTCAAAAGTACATCATGTTCACTATTCCTCTACCGAGTAGGACAAAAAAGAACTGTGTCATCCTAATTGCAGAGCCTTTATCTGTAGTTCCAAAGGCTGGCTTAAAAAATGCCTAACTGGACAGAGGGGCCAAATTGGACAAAGGAGCAATAGAATTGGAGTTCGAGCCATTGAGTCTCAATATCCCCTGTGAAATAAAGCAACACACTCAATGACTTCCAATCCCCATAGGTCTTAATGTTGTACAAATGAAGGCCAAAACAAGATTAATAGGTGGCACAACCACAACGGAGGCTATGAGAAGTAAAGTTAACTACCAAGTGACCTTCTCCAACAGTATGTATGTATAGGTTTTTATTTCGGCAAGCGTACACTTTCAATAACATATCAAATTTTGACACCGAAAAGGGGGTGGGTCTCCTCTATGAAACCATAGATCTTCCTGAGGGCCCCCTTTGGAAAAAATGGAGTTACGTTATTAAACAGATACAGTAGATAGATAGATGCAGCAACTACATTAATGTGATAAACTAATATGGCAATAACAATAACATAAACGAGATACGATAAACAATAAGTTGGGCAAGCTGGTGCCATGACAAATCTAGTTTCTGGGTAGTTTGTCCACCTCATTTGGTACAGTACAGTACCTTTATGTTTTGTTGATACACAGAGGTGTTGTAGTCAGTTGGTGAGTAGCATTCTGCAGAACACTGTGTCCCCTCCTGGCTGCACTCCCTCTATGTATTTGCAGTTTACAGTTATACCGAGGTGCTGTTGTCAGTCGGTGAGTAGCATTCTGACGAACCCGGCCACACCCCCTCTATGTATTACAGTTTACAGTTGCGGGTAGCATTCTGGCGAACACTGGCCCGCTTTTATAATTACAGCAGTGGTAATAACAATCTATATAAGAATACAATATAACGGTATAATAATGTGGTTTTTGGGGAGAGAGAGAGATCATACAAGCGCCCTGTTTCTGACTGTTATTTGTTATTTGGCTGTGCTGGGTCCTCTATTCTCGAGTATGAGAAGAAGTTTTCCTCAAGGTATACTTTGAGGTCAGGGGCGGTGGGGCAGTTTCTACCCGCTTGTGGTAGTTTATTGAATAGTGGACAAGTTTAAGACCCTCCTGGTAAATCTTGAATATAAATGGGTCCAAACTGGTGTAGGGGAATGTAGCATTTGCTGCTTGTTTAAAGGATCAAGTGGCAGCGTATGGAGCTGATAATATTGCTGACAACGACCCAAATAACATCTGTGGAAAATTTGTTGGTGAGATCCAGAAATGTAGCGCTGACTTTTTTAAATATAAAAAAATAAGAGTGAGGATTGAAAATCAAGAATATATTGGGAGATTAAAAACTTAATCAGAGAAAAGCTTTTCGACTTGTGAATAGAACTAACCTAACCTATTCGCGGCAGGTGGAGGCATCACATTGTAAGTGTCAATGGGGACAGGTGGATGCCTCTAGGCATTATCATGTTGGTAATCACAGAAAATGTAATAACTAGATTTGACTGAGATTTGGTATATATCTAGGGAATTATATGAAATGAAAATTAGGTATATATGTAGGGAATTATATGAAATGAAAATTAGTTTCCATGGAAACTTTGGTGATTTCATCATAATTTAGGTCATAAAACGCTAGAAGTATTCACACTGACCACAATGGCGGCTACTGCCAATGAGCGGTCTGACTGGTTGGAAGGAATACTTTGTAATTTATGAAAATTAATAGCCATATTATTTATAATTTAACAAACGAAAAGAAAATTAATTAACATATGATTGTTGTACATCACTGGCCGACAAATTATGTTCAGATTAAACACAACGCTTATAACTCTATTCCACACACAGGAACTTCAACCAAAGATTCTAAACATAGATTTTGCATGACGTCACATGCCTGGCTGGGGTATCTCAATGGCTGCCATACCCGGGGTCAGCGGTACCCTTGCGTGAATAGCGTGTTTATAAAAACAAAGCTGATAAACCCCAAAATGTTGGATATTTTAATAATAATTTACTAAAGAAAGATTACCTATCACATCAACAAGGGTTATCATGGGTTCATTAAAACGGCCAGAAAACAGCATTTTTGAGTCTTGGACATCTAACGTTTACATGGGGTAGCCCCTTAAAATGGCGACGCTCACCTCGGGCCGTGACATCAGTGAAACTATGTATAGCATCATAAAACCTACTGGCACTACAGAGGTTCCATATCAGGAGATGTAATGACAATATGTGCCGCTCACAGACTGACAAATATAATCAGGGCTGTATTAGCATAGTATCAAAAGTAGCAAAAAAATGTAACTTTCTTTAGTAATTTTACATGAAATCAGGGAATAAATGTAAGATGACCACAGTGCCAAGTCCTTGGTGGACAATATTCACCTCGTAAGCCCAGGGGCAACTTGGCCTACAGCCTCTTTGCTTCTGGGCTTACTCAGCGAATATAATCCACCTCATACTTGACACTATATGGTAATCTTATTATAGTAAGATTACCATAGTATGAAGTATGACAATACGTAGAGAGAATGGGACGAGCCGGCAATAATCGAAAATTTATTGGACTAGATTCGTCCACATAAGCATAAGCATCATCATGCTTATGTGGACGAATCAAGTCCAATAAATTTTCGATTATTGCCGGCGAGTTCCATTCTATATTTATTATATGTGCATAAAATTTTATAATAATATACTAGTTTAACTTGAAAGATATCACTGAAAAAAGTCTCAGAGAGCCCCGCTGACAGCCCCGTTAGTAGGCAGTATTTATTGTTGTATATTGTTGAATTAAAACGTTCATATCGGGGCCATTTCTTCATCTACAATAATAAAGCTTATATCATTTGATAGAGAATTTGATTCTCTATTTAATGGTGTTATTTTTATGTATTTTTATAATTATAGTATCAGAATCATGGGTGGATTACCGATCGCGGGGATCTCCGCGAAGACAGCGGAAGTGCTGAGGTAACGTCAGAGCTATTTTTAGACAACTACATTTTTATAGGACACGTCCAGGGCTCGAAAAAAAACCTACCAACTTCATTGGGCAAGTGGCAGCCAAGATTTACTTGCCCGACAGAATTTTTACCAGCCCGAATTTATTTGTAGCGAAGATTTAGTGAAAGTTTTGTACATTTACAGGGTCATTTCATTGTAAGTAGAATTCACAACAGGGGTTTGAAATCGGCGCCGTGGAGATTTTCACTTGCCCGCTCTGGCAAGTAACTTTAAATTTTACTTGCCCGGAGCCATTTTTTACTTGCCCCGGGCAAGTAAATATAGTTTTTTTTCAAGCCCTGACGTCCTAGGCCTATATGACTATTTTTATAGCACCCCACTTATAGCACTTCTCATATAGCATGCACATTTAATAAACACCTGGTAAGGCCAGAAGCAACAAGGCAAGGCTGAGTTGCTTCTGGGCTTACGAGGTGCGTTTTGTCCACCAAATACTTCACATTATGGTAATCTTACTTTTATACTTTTATTCCATGATTTCATGTAAAAAAAAATTTTCCATGATGTCAAACTTTTGGCGCAGTGTCTCCTTCTGATGTCACTTCCGGTAAAAGAAACCATGTAGGCCTATATATTGTACGCTCACGGCCAAATCGTGGAATAAATCCGATATAAAATAGATGGGCTGCTCCAAATGTATAGGCCTAACCCATAAGGAATCTATTTTTTGAATACTAGGCTATATTTGCATTACTTAAAGTAGGCCTACACATTACATATGAACGACTCAGATTTGCTTTTTCTTGTGTAGGCCTATAAGCGTTGGTAGTTCATGTCTAATTCCATCTCCCGACGTAGGCCTACACATTCATTGTTCTGTAGGCCTAGGCTAGGCCTACATTGTTTTATAATGACCACTGGCAGTCATAATAAACTTATGTTAGTCTGTTGCATTTATTTCCTATTGTTTTGTAGGCCTAACCTACTCACTGTTTCCCGATGAGAAATCCAATGGTAAAGTCTGTGAATAAATAATGCTATCTGTGATGACGATCATAGAGCCAGCTAGGATGTAGAAAATATGCACATTCACCGTTGAGCGCCGACACAATAATAAGATATAATATGATATCCGAATCACAATAATAATAATAATTAGTCATGTCGACTTCAAAAACTATCACAAACAATAGTTTATGAACTGAATCAAGTCGGACTATGTTCCTTTTGCTTGAAATATTGTGAAATATATTAATAACACTGAATGATATTCCACGCTATCACCGCGGAAGGACGTTTCTTACCAAAAAATTGAACGTGCTGCTTCGCTCCCGTCCCATAGCGAGGCAACGACGTGCAGCAGTACCCGTATTATGTGACGTCATGGCTGGGGGTTTGCCGCGTCAATGGGTTAATTTTTTTTTGTTCAAATATTTTTATTTACATACAGGGAACATCTCAATTCACACTGGTTTTCATAAGAGCCCTGTATCTACTTTATACAATAATAGTAGGGCATCGTAAGATATACCTTCTTATTCAATTCAAGTATTTATATAGAGAAACATAGCAATCTGAATTATACGTTACTCCTAGTCATCACGCCGATGAGAAATAATGAGTTATGAGTTGGATGTGGTTGAAAGGAATAATGATAAATGAAATGAGGGGTATACAGACTATTTATACCTTGACTGCTATTTCGTAGTGAGTAAATGGAAGACAATCTCTTTTTAATAACGCTCAAATGTGAGACTGATCGATCTGAATGTGATACCATTCAGCTTGTGGAGATATAATCAATGCAAACATAAAGAATACAAATGGGGAAACTACCAATATATAATAATGATAATCGATTAGGCAGCAAATATATACATAGAGTGTCGTTGTGCAGGTAAGCATGTCGATCCGAATCTGAATGTGATAACATTCAGCTTGTGGAGATGTAATCAATACAACATAAAGAATACAAATGGGGAACTACCAATAATCATTTAGGCAGCAAATATATACATAGAGTGTCGTTGTGCCAGGTAAGCATGTCATAATGCCTATACCACTATATCACATATACAGGCAGACAGAGAGAGAGAGAAGGGGCAGGTTCGGCTCTTTTATTTTTCCAGCCATTTCCTTCTACGTTCATCCAGTTAGACTGTTATTGATTATTTAATAAATACTTCTTGAAACTTGACTTGAATACTAATGGATCACCTTGTAAGCGGATATAAGCAGGTATATTATTCCAAATTACTCTGATACTATTATATAAACATCTCGCTTCCGTTTCCGTATGAGCTTGTAGGGTTCTCAACGTTGGTGCATTCATTCTTCGTGTTGGCCTTATTGGTTCCTCATAATTATTCATAATATACACTTCCTTATGCGCTAATTTTCCAATGTTAAAGATAATCCTATTCTCAATATTCATTATATTACATTCGCCCCATAATCTTTCGTTGCTCACCTCATTCAGGTGTGGCATAGCCGCTCTTAATGCCTTATTCTGCAGCGTTTGTAGTTTCTTAATATTACTCTTGTTAACACAATATAATGCAAATAAACCATAATCAAAAATAGATAGTACCTTAGACTTCACAATGTCAAGTGCGGCCTTGTTTGTCAAGTTATACCTGATTTTCCTGAAAATGAACAACTTTTGGTTTATTGTACTTATTGTACTATTCAGTTGAGGTAGCATTGTGAGATATTGATCTATAATTAAACCCAGATATGTATATTTTGTTACTTGCTCGAGTGCTTCACCATCTAGAAGTATATTAATAGTTTTCATTTTACATTTCTTCTTGCCAAAAAGCATATATTTTGTCTTCTTAGTATTCACTAACAACTTATTTGACTTACACCAGACACTGAATTTCGCCAGGTCGCTGTTCATTTTTCTTTTTGACAATCATTAATGTTATCTCCAGAATAGTATAAAGCTGTGTCGTCTGCATATAGGAGGCACATACTATTAATTGGTAGATGCTTAATGTCATTAATGATTGGAATACAGCAAAGGTTCAAAGGAAAGCTGTGCATCGTTTAATTCTAAGGAAGAACTAATTATTCCCTATGAATAGCCATATAGTCTGACTACTGTATATTCAATTTAGAAATATCAATACGTTATTTCTTAAAATAGGCTAGGCCTACAAATTTTCTTTTTGTCTTGTTTGTTTAAATAAACTTAGCCTAGGCGGTCTTAAGACTGCTGTTAACCACCCTTTCTTGTTCCAGTTATTATTGATAGACTAACGTTACCAGATGAAAATCAATATCAATGTCATGTCAAAGAGTTAACGCACCATGCAAACAGATGTTAGATCTGAACTGAACAGTTATATGGTGTTGCTATATTTAGCGGTTCTACACCAGCTGACTCCGTGGCGCAACGGTAGCGCGTCTGACTCCAGATCAGAAGGTTGCGTGTTCAAATCACGTCGGGGTCATACTTTTCACACCTCGTTAACCCTCCTTGCACAAATAACTGATAGAAATAGTTAATACTGATGAAATACATTCAATCAATCGTGATATATCATAGGAATATGAGTAGAACATTGAAAAGGAGATATCTTCATAGGAATGGTAGTGCCTAGGGCCCCTTGTTATATAAATACATTTATCGAATTTCATGACTGCTTTGAATAATTATAGGCCTATATAAATGCTTTCAAACAAAACACCCCCCATCCCCTCCCCTAGGTCGTGAGATCGGGTGATAACGCTTTGTAGTTTGTGAAAATATTCCAACTTGAAGAAAAGGTAATGGAAGTTAATCATTGAATTTTGCAATTTATTTCACAACATTAATTACCGGTAAGTTTTTGAAATATGCCTAGTGCAGAATGTCCATAAATTATCTGATATTATATGATAGCAATCATGTCACACTGGGGTAGGCTATATAAGTGCGATCATTCAGAAGAGGATAACAAACTAATTACAAACTAATTGGAGCGGCAGTCTTCTTATGTTATCCCTGACGAAGCCCCCAATGGGCGAAATATTGGAATAAACTTCTAAATTGTCGACTTGAGTGATTCTTACCATCTTCAGAATAATTACAAAAAATATATTACTTCTACTGGCGTTATAGCCCCAGAATTTAATTAACTATAGCATGCGTCATAGGTCCTCATTTGAAAAAAATGTTTTATTCAGGTCGAAGACATTTTTATACATATAGGTAGTACAAAATATTCTCAGAATAGCCTGATTTTATCCCATGCATTTAAAGCAAATTATCAAACAATTAATCAACTATTTAAATAAGTAGACATAATATCAGCTCAGTGATTGTTGAGTGTAGTGTAATAATTATACATGAAGCTAAAAAGTATTCAAATCCATTCTGACGACATACATTACAAGTAGTCTATGTTTGTAGTTTGGATATATTTTTAAAAATGCCCTTCCACCAGCACCGTGTGCCTGTTAATAGAAGCACCACCAATTATGCCCCCTAAATTATTATTATTCCAAATTATTAGTATTGATATCTGGACTGATTACAGCAAGCAGTAACATATCACAATGGTGACCCAGGTGTACCATTGTACCATACTCAATCTACATCAACCAAGGCCAAAAATTATTATTAACAATTAAAACATATGATATTTTCATCGAAAATTGCAAGAATATTTTCACCAATATCATAGGTTTCATAAATGAGCTATGAAAACCAAATGCATGATGGGAAATATGGAGGCTTGTGTTATGACAACATCTATAACACATGGATATTGACATTTGAGCATTAATAGATAGTCCATGTTGAACATGGCATGTTTTCTTCAGATTTTTTTACTGTACCATAAGTCCCATAATTCCATGCGAATCAAGATTCAAAATGTGGGCTATGTAAATCCCCTTTTCAAAACCATGTAGAATGTAGTACTCTCTCATCAGGATCAATGGTAGTATCAGTAGAAATCTCAGATAAAAGCCTCATCCCCAACTTCTTCAGGGAATGTTTCCTCGAAGCTTCCCTCAACTGGATGAGATGTTCTTCACCAAGGGCGTTCACCATACTATACAGGGCTCCAGAAACGTTTTGTAGTAGAACATAGGGAGGGCCCACCTCTACAACTGTACCATGATCAAGTACCTACAATAGTCATTTAAATCATTCAGTGGGTTTACCCATCTATGATGTTATATGAAGTTTGAACTTTTATATATGATTTTAGAAAATAGGAAAATTTTCCCATCTGAATTCATTTGTAGTTGATTGGTCATCTCTATTCATAAGGTGCCTTACAATGATTCTGTCAACATTGATCAATGTGTGGAGGCGATGAGCAATTGTTATAACTGTAGCATCAACCAAAGCATTTTGAAGAGTCTCTTGTATAATATCATCAGTTCTGTATAAGAGCAATATTCCTGGACATGATATATGATATTTAGAAACAACTAATGCACAAATTAGCTCAAATAGTTGGCACAAATAATTCATTTTCAGAGGTATCTTCTTGCTCTCAATAACAAATAGGTGACATTACCTAAGATGTAAGCAACAAGAAATGTTGTTGTTGATTTTGATCTTGAATGGAACATATGTAACATATGTAATTAACTTGCCTGTTATCTACATTCGCTGTAGCTTCGTCAATGAGAACGATTTTATTTTGCTTCAATGTCGCCCTGGCCAAACAGAGCAACTGCTTCTCACCCACACTGAAGTTATTGCCACCATCTCCCATCTCAGCAGATAGGCAACCTTCCAAATTGAGTATTTTGGTTTTCAACTGAACCTAAATCAGAAAGAGTCCTAGAATTGGGATTGAATCGACATCTTAAGGGCCTAGTCCACTAACCTGATTCTCATGCAATTCTCACAAAATTTAGTGGAAATTAGTCCTCTGCAGTGCAAAATCACATGAGAATCGGCTTAGTGGACTAGGCCCTTAAGTCTAATTATTTAGTAGAAATACCTAGAGTGTAGTGCGTTGTGTTGTACTATACTAAGCTTTTGCATTTGTTTCAAAGGCATGTGCAATTCAAGTCTACAACTTAGGAGCAGGTATTTATATATCATTAAAATTATTTCTGAACCATGAAATGTTCAACTCCATTTCAAACTATGTGGAATAAGGACAATCTATTGAAACTATTACAAAATGAAAGAACCAGTTGTGTACAAGTTCGAAATAACTCACCATGTCAAGAGCATGCCATATTTCATTGTCTGTAAATTCCTTGCATGGATCAATGTTGAATCTCATTGACCGAGAAAATAATACTGGGTCCTGCATAAAACCAGGGAAACATTGTCATAACAAAGTGACACAGGATAATCCTAAGCTCAAGAGGTTTGATCCTAATCAACATAATTATATATGTATTATGGGCACAATGCGAAAAGTCAGTATTGTTATATGAATGTAACTCTTTAGTTGCTAAAAACAAATTGACAAATAAGAAAGGAGTAGAGATTCAAGATAGTTGAAAACAGTGTAAATAGCTATTAATATATTTTTATATCATGGAGTACACCATGATTCAGTATAGTAGTTTATTAGTAAATAAGTCCAACTTTTAGATAAAAAGATCAATTCTAGATGTAATGAGATAAAAAATAAGCATCAAATATTAGATGTCTTAAAAATGAAAATAATACACCAATACAAGGCGCTCTTGGAAGATCCATGTACGCACAGAAAGTGGCATGACCTTTTTCTATGTAACTGTTTATGCAAAGTTGGAAATAAAAATACTTATATATATATAAATTATATATAATAAAGCTATTTCTATGATAGTAAAACCATTGTTATTTGTTTTGTAACAAACCTGTGGTATTGCTGTGATGGAACCTCTAAGGTTGTTCAGTCCCAAATCCTGTATATTGATGTTATCAATTAGGATTTGACCTGTTGGCTCAACTAATCTCATGAGGCAAGTAATTAATGATGATTTCCCCGCTCCTGTTCTTCCTACAATGCCTATCTGGATAAAAGAATGTTTATGGCAGATGTTCAGATGTTCCTACACATTTGTTGTGGGTCAGATTGTCAGAAAATTTACAATTAACAGCACTTCATATTTAGGAAATTCTACTAACTTAGGCTGAAAAATGGTCAATTCTAGGTATATCTAGTGTATTTGGTTTTGGGATGATTAAAAAACCTGTTTGAAGCTCATGTTTGGCTTAAATGTGGGTTATTGAAGGCGAATCGTACATTTTCTGAAGATTTTACCCGTTAACCAACTTGTTGAGAGTAGCCAGCAATGTTTTCCTATTCTTATTTGAAGTTATGACTAAATTATAAATATGCCTGGTGAATTCTATAGCCAAAATATATATAACTAGCAAATACCCGTGCTACGCATGGGATTTGCTAGTGGGACAGTGGAGCCCAACTCTTGATAAAACAATCTCATCTCTCCTTGTTCCCTCTCCCACCATTCTTCCACTTCCACTTCTTCCACTTCCCACCTAACCTTCTTAAAAGTACCCATATTACCATCAAACGTCAGACCTATAATAGGCCCCTGGACTTTCTTATAACATGGAATTGAATCTATTTGTTTGCTGGTTGTCCACTTACAGCATTCTTATGGAAAGTTGGACCTAAACAGGTGGTCATAAAAGAAGTGGGTGTAAATCTAATTTGAAACCCTTATTAAACCTTTATTTCCTAGGAAATTGCTGATAAAACATAGTGGAACAGTTTCCTACTATGACAAAGTATGTCTCCTGCAAAATTTGCGGCAATCCCTCCAGCGGTTTCAGAGGAGATTTGGAGAATACATTTTTCTCTTACAGAATTAATAATATAGATTTGGCACATCTCCAACTCCAAAAAGGCCATGAAACAACTCCTGATTAACTATTATTCTCCTCATAATATTATATTTTATAAAATACACACCTTTTCTCCTCCTTTTATATCAATATTTATTGGCCCTATTGCCGTTTTCTCCTGCTTGTAGTATGACATATAAACATTTTGGAATAGAATCCCTCCTTTCTCTGGCCAGTTAGCTGGTATACAAATATCTGAGTGGCGGTGTGCTTCCTGGCTCAGCTTTCTGTATTGTTGGATCCTTTCAACAGAAGTCATCTAAAGAGAGATGACCTTTATCATAATATATACAAATAAAATGTTTTCCTCAATCATCCCAGCCTTCTTTTCATTGGAGCTATTTGTTGTTTGGGATATTATTTCCCCTTTTTAACAGTTTAATCCAAATCATATCTAATTATCTGCCTTGAGACTAGATCTGTTTCATAAGAACCCCAGCATAATGCCTTTATAGTTATATAAACAGGTTCATAAATATTCACTAACTTTATAAAATCATGGTAATGAGAAGAATTATTTTTACCACAGATTCTACTCCAGTAGAATACAGAAAACCTATTGAGAAATAAGAGATTGTTCCAGGTAGATACACTAGTGCTAATCCAATTGACTTGTAATCACCAGTACCTAAAAAGATATGAACAATAATCTTTGAAATGTTTATCCATGTGTATGTTTGTCAAAGCTCTATTGAAATCAATTTGGTGAGTATAGTTGTTTTGATTAAAACAAAACTGCGTTTTCTGTCAGGCTCTACTGTTGGTTTATACATAGAATATTTATGACTGATTAATTGCTTCTTCTTAGTATATATTTAACAATGGTTGTTTGAAATGATCGATCTAATTGTTATGGCTTAGGATATTGACATTATTTACCTATTATTGGCGCAATACAATATTTGCTTGATTAAGTGTTCATTTTTACAAGTCTTATTGCTTGATAGAGAAATAAAGGTTACATAAATATGTATGATTGAATATATTAGCATATGATTATCATGAAGAGAAACTGAACATCATTGAATCAAAAAACGCTATACAACTATGTCTAAGTATTTTTAATGTTACTAGAATAAATCAAAGTCAAATTCAGTTTCATGTTAATGAACTTAGATCGATGGCAAAATAGAAAGATCACATACCAAATTGTATAGTCACTAACATAACTACATATGAAACTGAAATCAGAGTCAATGCAAGCATATCCAAGATAAAGCTAAAGGCTCTTTGGGTGCAAATGTAATTGAACCAGGCTGAAGTCTGACGATCCAAATGGCGATACCCTGTAGCAAGAAACTCTTCTTCTTTTCTCATGGACCTTATTGTAGTAAGTCCATCAAGAGTAGCAGACACATGTGAATAGAAGGGACTTCTGACTGAAAGAATTAAGAATAATTATATGTGATGTGTTTCAGCAAAATGTCTCACAAGTCACAAAATTGTTACTTATCAAAGTGTTTTATTCACAGGAACTAATTAATGGAAAATTATCAGTTTTGGGTTGCTGGGATATTTTACCACGAATACATGTTCTAAATTTCAAGATAGTGCATTAAGTGTATCTGTCGGTTTCTAAGGTAATGTTATAGAGTATATTTAGCTACTTTACTAGTAAATGTCTACACAGAAATATCGTCTTATGTTTTTTTCAAAGCTATAGATATCAAACTTAAAAAGAGAAATATGTATAAGATATCCTAATGTTTACTTGAAATGACTGAACTACATTCAGCATAAACACAATCTAATAAAATGGTTTACAAAATGCACTTACAGCTAGATTCTAAGCGTTTTGTCTCCCTGATTCCTGGCAGAAGTCTTGAAGCAGATAGTATAGCCAACAGAAAAAACAAAACTACAGGGATGATGCACCATGGTGCTACAATACACACATATGTCACCTCTACGATCCCTGGCAATATGTACTGAAATTTCAAAGTATTTGTTCACATGACTGTTCGTTGAGGTCAGTGGATTGCTGGCAATCATTGAGTTATATCTTTTATTGTTTATATTTGTTCATTTTGTGACACAAATTAACTTGAAAGGTCTCAATGATCAGAGAAGCAATGAAAATGTGCAGTAAATCAAAATGGGTCACCTTCATTGAAACGACAAGTGGGACAAGAAGGTAAATATCCATAAATGTTGTATCACGACTGAACCTATTGAGGATTTGGCCTAAAGAAGAATCAGTAATAACATTTGTAGTTCAAGCCAGCACAAGGTCACCTACCTAATAGGCGCCATTTTAAGGCCAATTTCCATAACACGCATCCCAATCTTTCCCATCATGCATTTGGTTTTCATAGATCATTTATACAAGCTGATATGATATTGGGGAAAACATTCTTGCAAATTTTGATAAAAATGTTCCGAAATAATTGTATGTCAGATTTCATCAGAATCCATCCCATGATGCATTGTACAGACATGCGCAGTGGCACATGCAACTCCCCTATTTGTGGTATTGCTCATAAGCTGATACCAAGCCATCTCTATTTTTTACTGATAGTCATACCCAATAATATTAAGATATAAGTTTCTGTTGGTATAGTTGATACTCAAATCACTATATCAATCTGGTTTCATATGCCTATGTGCTGTTTAATTCATAATGAATAGATGCTTTTCAAGCTCTCTGACATGTTCACAGGCAAGGATAGTCTTGAAAGTCTTTCATATTGAACTTACCAACTGGGTTATTTTCAAAAAAGTGTAATGGTGCTTTGATGACTCGTTCAAACATTTGGTTGTACAGTTTTTGTCCAGCAGCCTTGTACATGTAGGCAAAGACAACAACTGAGAGAACAAAGGCAAGGAATGCCCCTAGCAGGAACATGATGAGTACCCAGATGTAACGACTTTGTTCATATGAAGAGGACTGATTCAGTAACTTGAGAAAATCATGATCAATGATGCCATTAGTATCATTAGATTCCATTTTGATGCCCCTCCTAAAGTATTAAAAGGTCAGCATTTAACAGATAACCAACCATTATTATCATGCTATATTCCTGTATTTCTATTCTATATCTCTCACTCAAGACTGATGTAAAATATATATGTAAAATCAGGCTGTACCGAGAACATTTGTGCTTTATGTATGGTAGTGTACTAGATCCTGAATAAAATATTTTCAAATTCAAATTCAAAATAGGTAAGTAAATCAGTTTATTTTAAAAAATGTTCTTTTTTGTTTATTAAAGCCTTACCACTGCACAAGTAGCCAATCGTGAATGATCCCTAAGCACTGCAATTGGACATTGATACAGGTCAACACTCACTCAGTTTCACAGCGCTCCAGCATAATATGACTATTGATCCGTTTTAGGAAAATGAGCCATAAGTCAATTAATATTAAATGATTTGATATTTTTATTTTTGAAAAAAAAATTTGCAATGTTTCTGGATGGGTAATTACCAGTAAGATACCTAAATATAGTCCGTACGAATGCCTTCAGAACAGTCCTGTAAAAAAACACTTTGAAAAATATCAATTTTGCGACTTATGACTCATTTCCTTGAAACACATCACATTTATTTATTGAATTGTGTGTTGATCATATAATAGTCAAACTGTATAGATTCAGGTTCCTTAAAATAACAGAACCTGAACCAATATTTGAAATAACAGGTAGGAACATTTTTATTTTTAGGGAATTAATAATGCACTTACTGTACCACCAATGAACAGCAGCAAGAATATTGGCATCATGATCGCTCCATGTCCAGCCTTTATGTACCTGAGATATACTCCATAGTTCACACTTTCATGCTCGTTGACATCTTCGGAAGACGTTTCCTCCATTTTAATCTATACAAATATTGATTCAACTATATAGTACATAGACCAGTGTGAATGGTCTCTGGAGGCATGTTCAATGACATTCCCCCTAATCATTTCTCAGGGCTCCCTTGCGAAAAACCTATTTGAGAAAATCCTCATGGAAGTGAGAGAGAATCTCGGAGTCAAGACTTGGAAAATATATATACAAGTAGAAAGCAGCATGAAAAGAATTTACCCATGACATTTTCATGCTGTGATTGTGCAGTATGTACTACCAAAACTGCAGGGTTGCTTTATGAAATTATATATGTTTGTCAAATTGAAATGATATCCATCTACTCCAAAAATGCAAATATATATTACACAACATAACTTCTAGGCTGCAAGTCAGTCGAAGCTTCTCTGCTTGAATTCAAATTTTCGCACCTTGGCGGTCATGTGATTGTCATGTGCAGTAAATGCGTTAGAAGAAGTGGGCGTGTCGTTGAAAACATTTATACGGGCATTCAACCAAATACCTCCCAGCTGGCAGTGGTTCTGGCGTTTCCGCTCATTCACTTACCTCATCAACTAGTTTTTTGTCGTCAATTCCGCGTTCAGTTTTGAACGTGTATCAAAACGTGTAAGTCCTGGTCACCCAAAAGTCTCTCCTCCACTGTTTCTGATGGAAATATGCACCATTTTTAAGTGGTTAAAGCATATAGGCCTCTCCATAACATGACGAAAGTAGACATCATCCAAGCAATGTTGTGATACAATGGCTGCCGCCCAATGGCAACCGGCTGAAACAGGCCACGCTGCTCCATAGAGCGTCATAAGCCTCAATATCACTACCACTATCTCCGAAATCACCGATAATGTTCCGAAAATTATTGTACTTGTACATGGCTATGTGTGCCATGCCGAAAGTCTCCACACCTCTTCCGGCTGCCTTGCTCGTTCGTTCAAATGTAAACATGTATGGCTTCTGCTATAGCCATCCATTGACTCAGATACACTAAAACTTCACTATTGGGGTGAAACAATATTCCCATCATTTCTGCCGATTCATATTTCTTTTCTAGACACACTAATACGGCTGGAACACAGCATTTTGGTGGCGCCGACTCACATAATATAACGTAACTAAAACCTGGAAGCATGTTGGTTTGGGCGCCCAACATTAGAGCCCCGGATATTTGGGTCTATGGTCTAAGCAGCGGGAGCTTCTAGTACGCTAGGCCCTACCATCCGGGCTCTATGACTTTGGGGCGCTAGTGTCCGCCCTCCATTGGTTGCATGTAAAAAGTGGAAGGTTTGTTTGTTTATGGAACGGAGAGTATGGCTGACATAACCAACATTGTGAAGTTATAATTGTGTGTACATATGTGATATTGGTTTGACAGAGGTAAATTTAACTAAATACCAGAATGTGATGGTTTGAATTGTGGAAAACATGCTGATTTGGACATTATAAAGGCGGCGTTTTCACTGGGTCCTTTCCTTGTAAGAAGTAAAATAGTAACCCATGTGGTCGAGTGGAGGAGGTGAATTAAAGCAGTTTGTCATGCTGTAAGTACATCTAAAACGTTTTGTAAAGGGTCTAATATTAGTTGATATGTGTTTAAATAGTAGTATTGAATAAAAAAACAAGCTACTAAAGTGATTAATTTCCTTGGTTTGGTGTCTTTGGGTTTTGTTGGAAAATATACCCCTCGGCCCTAATGGGCCTTGGGAAATTAATCCCATATTAAGAGCCGATCTTAGGATTCTGCTGAGGTTTTGGATAGTGATAAATTTCTGTTTTGACCAGATGTAGTCACATAGGATAACAGATGTAGTATATTATTTTTCGAATGTAGTATATTATTTTTCGGATGTAGTAAATTACGATTGTTCCCGCGTTTCCGCTCATTCACTTACCTCATCAACTAATTGTTTGTCGTCGATTCCGCGTTCATTTTTGAACGTGTATAGAGTCCTTGTCAAGCAGAAGTCTTTTCTCGACTGTTTCTGATGGAAATATTAGCCATTTTTTTATTATTTAGGGCCTAATGCCCGCCATAACGTGACAACGAAAGACATCGTGCAAGCAATGTTGTGATACAATGGCTGCCTCCCAGTGAGAACTAGAGTTCTTTGGTTGTTTGTCGTCGATGTCGCGTTCAGTTTTGAACTTGTATAAAGTCCTGGTCACATTAAAGTCATTCCTCCACTGTTTCCGATGGAAATATTAGCTATTTTAAAGTAATTACAGCCTAGGCCTCGCCATAACGTGACGACAATAGACATCATGCAAGCAATGTTGTGATACAATGGCTGGTCTTTACTAGAGTTCTTTGGTTGTTTGTCGTTGATTCCGCGTTCAGTTTTGAACGTGTATGAAGTTCTGATCACCGGCCTGGTCACCTTAAAGTCATTCCTCCACTGTTTTCGATGGAAATATTAGCTATTTTAAAGTTATTACAGCCTAGGCCTCCCCATAACGGGATGACAGTAGACATCGTGCAAGCCGCAGTTTGTTGACATGTGGGCACTTTCGAATGAAATCCTCCATACGCTATACAGACTACCGTACACAATGCAGCGCCAAGTACACAGAGTGGCTATGCCGAAAGTCTCCACATCTCTTCCGGTCTACCTTGCTTGCTCAAACGTAAGCACGTATGGCTTCTGAAATCGCCATTCATTGATTTTTTTAAGTCGGTAGACAAACTAACAGAGCCGAATAGATCAAGGTCAAGGTCGCCATTTACCAGTCGCTTTAGTCGGAACCTTACAATACCGCGCCAGCGGGCCTCCAGCTACAACAGCCAATCAGAGGTGCGTAGTCACTGAAGTCACGTTCAGCCAGCCGGCGTGTTAATCGACAGGTTCCACTGCTTGCGCGCACCCAGACAGTTCAGAGTTCAAGGTCGGTTTGGGGACTTTTGAATGAAATCCTCTGTGCGCTATATAGACTACCCTACACAATGCAACGCAAAGTGCTTTGTGCACAGAGTGGCTATGCCGAAAGTCTCCACACCTTTTCCGGTCTGCCTTGTTTGCTCACACGTAAATACATAGCCTATGGCTTCTGAAATCGCCACTGGACTCAAACTTCACTATTGGGGGGGAAAACTTTAAGTCCCTAGACACACGGAACACAGCATTCGTAAACCGGAAGTCTGTTGGGCGCGTGACATTAGAGCCCCGGACACTTGGGCCTTTGGACAGTACGGGTTTAGGTGAATACTGCCACGTCTACCTACTATAAATATTAGAATGTGATCATTTGAATTGTGTAAAACATGCTGATTTGGACGTTATGAAGGCGGTGTTTTCACTCGGTCCTTTCCGTGTAAGATGTAAAATAGTAACCCATGTATTCGAGTGGAGGAGCTAAATTATTGCAGTTCTTCATGCTGTAAGTACATCTAAAACGCTTTTTTAAGGGTCTAATATTTGTTAACATGTGTTTAAACAGTAGTATTGAATCCAAAAATCGGCTATTAAAGTGATTAATTCCCTCGATTAATTCCCTCTATTTGTTTGAAAATAAACCCCTCGGCCCTGACGGGCCTTGGGGTTTATTTTCAAACAAATGCCTCAGACATCAAATCGAGGGAAATTAATCCCATACTATTTTACTTTGTCCTATTTAAACCGAAATAAAGGAATCAGTTAATCAACCATATATGATTCAAGTGCAACTAGCAGTACCTGTTCCAAGTCCACCTGGATTTTTTCATCAGTTATCATAGATTTAGAGAGACCAGACGATTTCCTTTCACCCTCTATATCCACACAGTCCTGCACAAAAACCTTTGTTTCCTCAAAGGTTCCTTTGGAAATAATGCATCCCTTTGAAAAAACAAAAAGAATTTACATTGAGGTATGCTCTAACCCTTGGTATTCTAGTTTCACAGAGTAACTGACATCTTTACAACTAAAATGTTCTCTCATTCATATTCCATCGAATTACAACTAAAAGTTTCTCTCATTCATATTCCATCGATTAAACACAACACAACACAACACAATAACTTTGTTATACATTCCGTGATCCTGTACCTGTCTGAACCTGGTTCAGGATAGGTGAGAAATCCTTGGGTGAACACACACTCTTGTTGACTTGTGTGACTGGATTGCTTTAACCAAACATTTGACTCATTTCTCTCTAGTTTCAGTGCCTGAGTCTCAGTGCATGCATGCAGCAGAAACACGCATGTGCAGTAAGAGAATCCCTGAAAGCGGTATAAACCTGGTTGGGTTGGACAGCTGGGGCAACCTGACCTACTTAAGAACGGTATTTCAAACTAACCTTATCCATTACCAAGATGGAATCTACATGAGGTAGGAAGTGCGTTTGATGAGTGGCTAGAATCCTTATTTTACCCTTCAGGAAACCATTGATGCACCTAGAGCACAATTAAAGCAATAAAATTATATTTTGATAAGGAAACCTCTTTTCTTGATTGTAGCAATTAGGTTCATGCTACTATAGACTGACTGTTTCCTTTAGAAAATTCCTTCACACTTCCATAAAGGTTTTACAAAACATTTGATAATGTATTTGCACAATGATTATTTATTACCTTATTTTGAAGTGTCAGTATCAAGATAAGCCAGACCCTTACTTAAAGAATATGTGATTGGCAACCTTCCCATCTACTGCTGAAAGTGGATCATCAAGAAGATAGATATCGGCGTTTGAATATGCAGCTCTGAAAAGATTAATTATACTTTTTTTTATTACAACTTGTGCATGACCTGAAGTCACTAGTAATTGATCCAATATGCAATAATAATTATAATTAATAATGCTTTCCCAAGTCCTTGTTGTAAATACTATGAAATGATTAAATAATGTAAGGTGTACCTTGCCAAACATATTCTTGTCTTTTGTCCATTGCTTAATTTCAAACCTCTTTCACCAACAAGAGTGTTGTCACCATATGGAAAATGGTCTAAATCCTGTTTTTAACAGAAAAAGTTGAAAGGTCATTTTGTCTTGTTGACCCTAATCCTCACAATCCACTAGAGAAATGCCCTATTCTAAAGATTTTCTTAGATTTAGTCAATTTTGCATTCTGTTATCTGATATGGATGAGTAAAAGAATCTAGGGAGACTAGGAAGACCTGTGTCATCACAGATAGTTATCGATGTAAATTATTCAAATCATTCTTTATCCCCTTTTCTGTGATTACATTGAAAATGTACAAATGGAAATAAGATTATTACATACAAAGACAGCAAAAATTTGGTAAATCATCATACCTCATCAAGAGCACATGCTGTGATGACTTGACTATACCTCTGTTGATCAAACTTGTTTCCAAACAAAATGTTATCCCTTACAGTTTGAGAGAGTATCCAAGGTTCTTGTGACACATAGCCAATTTTACCACTCACATCACATTTGCCAGATATCATAACCAACTCTTTCAGACAGGCACTGAAGAATGTACTCTGTGTTTCACCAAAATTTGGGAAGTTAGTATCTTTGTACATTACAGATGATTCTAGATTTTAAATTCTAGAATCATTGTCAAAGTTAAATTCAAGTATCATTGACAAAAGTGCTCTGACTTGCCTTTCCAGATCCAACTCTTCCCACTATGGCAATGAGATTGTCCTTTGAAGAAAAGATGGAAATTAAGCTTGTTCAATATTTAAAGAAGCCATGCTGTAGCCTCCAATATTAAATACCAATATACCAATATCTATAGCATTTACAGAAATCATGGTGAAAATGTTAATAGTGAAGAGAAGGTAGTAATATGTTTTCTTCAGTTCAAAGTATATTCAATGCAATACCTTTTCTGCTTTTACATTGATGTCCTTGAGTGAAAAGTGGTCATTTTCCTGGAAAATCAGGATTTATTTGTTAATTTCACCTCAATTCCTCCCATCTGTCCAATACATTCATGAGATTATATATGATTATGAATTTCAGCTTTGCTTACCTTCCCTGCAGCCCATGATGCTGACATTCTCTCAATATTTACCTCAGGACGAGAAGATACTGCCTCTCTTATAGTCTCTCTTTCTTCTTTGAGAAGGAATGCCTGATTAGAATCAAATAAAACTGTAATTACAGAGCAACCACTGAAACGTTATCAGGTGTTAAGAAAGAGAATTGATCAGGTTATGAATTAGATATAAATCATGCAGATGTCAATGATCATTATTGTTCTGTAGGTAATGCGAGTAAATACCTTTATTCTCTCTGAGCTGGCTTTCATTTCCTGGTATGTTATAAATGAAGGGCAGACATAGGTGAAGAATGTGATTTGTAAAAGACTCAGGTTTCCAATGAGAGATACACTTTTCTAAATAAGAAAGATAAACATTCATTATAACAGAGCATGTAAAGCGTCACTGGGAGTGTTTAGGTTATTTAGTATAATGCTCTGGAATAACAAGAAAATCTAGGCATCAAGTGGTGCTTAATTTGAGTTATATATAACTAGTTACTGCAGCTAAGAGGGACAAATGAAGTTACTGCAGGGAAGAGGGACAAATGAAGTTCAGTACCATTCACTATATGGAGGGCTTTGTTTGCCCAAGTTTCAATAACCCGTTCTGAGCTGTGCCATAATAATCTGTGAGCTGCTTTCTGAGAGAAACAGTGATTTTGTAAACATTGGCCAAGAGCTACAGGGTTCCACTTAGCACACTAGACATTTGTAGTCATCAGACAGAAGACAAATATGACATTATCTCACTTAAAACTTTGTAAAGAAATATGAACCATTCTCACCCCAACTGTCAGTGTGATGCCCATGAAAGTGCAGCAAATAGTTGTAAGAAATATTAGCAGCTTTATCAACGGGTAGCCAGTACTCAAGCCCAGTGCCACCAAGAGAGATCTCCAAAACTGTACCTTCATCTCGGACCTGCAGGTGTTTTCAATACAATAAGGCCAGCCCCAAAATAGGTGTTTTCTGATTTATCTGAAAACTACGTAGCAGGGTTTAGGAAAGCACCTTTCAGGAACTGGAATTTTGTTTTGTTCTAAACAAGGGAAATTTGCTTTTTGACAGTTCCTGCTAAGGAAAACTTGTTTTCCTGCTTTTATGAAATGAAATCCCCCCAAAATCAGGCATGGTCAAAAAAGGTTTTAGGTAGGGGAAGGTCTTTCTTGGAAGGGGAGGCGGGGTAAATCAGAAACACCTATTTTTTTGGCATAATCAAAAGAATAAATATCATATTGATTATTACATTAATATCTTTCTGTAGTGAACACCAAAGGTTTCTCATACTAATCCGGGGCTGTAGGCTCTACAGGTAGTTTATCAGCAAATGGTGACACTAGTTATCCAGCCCATGATAACCGTCGTGCTATTACCTAATCCAGGTTTGAAATACCTCCCAACTAAGGGAAAGTAAAACTAGTAAAACTGCTCTGTTACCGTAGCTTTATTTCCCCCACAGTGCTTACACAAGGTACAAGGTCAGCCGGGCTAACCGAGACAATGATGGAAAGGATTTCCGGAGTAGTCATGAACTCAGGCAGTACATAAAGAAGCTGTGTACATGTAGATGATCACGATACACTTTGTACAGAAATAAGTGATACAGGAGATATGAAATACATCAACAATAGGCAATACAGTACATATTCTGGTAGAGACACTTAGTTAGCTAACAATTAGGTAACCTGTAAATAGGGTAAAGCTAACATTTCCTTCATGGTAAAAATGGAACAGATCCGAAAGGCTTGAAAGGTTGAACAAGCACAGCTACAACCTCAACAACCTCCTCAACAACCTACAACCTCGAAAGGCCAACCCGGTTATATAACAGTTAAAACAATTACAAGTCATACTAGACTTGCGTCAAACCTCATATCCACTACATTTCAATATTTCAGAGGCCAAAGTTACCTTCTTAATTGTCTGGCAGCTGCAGCAAATGGTTCTTCCCAACAGTACATTTTGATAACCTTTATGGACTTTATCATCTCATTCAACAAATTCACTCGTTTGTCGGTCCACTTGGCTTGTTTATACCTAGAAGAACATGTTAGAATTTCTCTTTGGTGAAGATCAGGTCAAAAAGGGTTCATTTGGCTATAATATGCTGCTAGGTTACCACTAGACAGTGTAGATGAGGCTGTTCAAAAAGTGAATTCTCCATCTCTCTTTCCACTCATGGGAACACATGAAGTGTATAAATTAGATTTTTCTTTAATCTGAAATGACTTCAATTAGATGGTTGCTTATGGCACCAAGTCAAAGGTGCAATATGTGATGTCCACATCATCACATTAACCATAGCAAGGCAGAGCTGTGAATCCAATATATTTTGTGAATAACCTGTGTTTTTTATTTATTTTAAATAGCTCTCGAAATGTCTACAATTTGACATTAAATCACTAAAGGACTTTTTTCCCAATGCTATGTCACTTTTAGGTAGAAAAAATAAAACGGGTGAACATACCTCAGCTTTCCACCTTTCTTACCCCACCAATACTGCATAAGTGCTATTGGCACAAGCATACCAGGCACAACAAGTACAGGGGCACCAATGTCGTAGATTTCAAAGCCAATAATAAGTAGAAGAAAAAATGGCGTGAAGAACCAACTGTACATGAAAAGAGGTCCCTAGAAATGACAATGAGTCATTCACAATCAAGGAAACACAACATTTGCAGAGATTTGTGGTGCACTGGGAACAAATTAAGAAGTATTACAAACAATCAGAAATCCTGAGTAAGGTAATGAATTGTTAATAGAGGAAAAACCTCTCCAAATTCAAATGTTGGATATGGCTAAGATGAGATGATGGTGTGATGTGATGTTCTAATGTGGCGATTCTGCCAGCTAGGGTTTAAATGGGTCATTCCCCAATGGATTGTTATAAACAGGAATGAGCATGGGGCTTTCTTAAAAATAAGATGAATTGAGTAGAAAAAGTCTACATCCCAGTAATATTAATTATACTACGACTGAATGGGTTATTCACTTCTATTTAATAGTGTTGCCAATGCTTTATGCGTTGTATGAAGATATGGATTGACCAAGATAAAAGGGGGTCTGTGATTGGTCTATATCCCTGCCATTGATGACGTCAGACCAATCAGAGATGAACTTACTCAGCAGCAAGGCACATTCAGAAAAACATGGCCCTTGTGAACTGCTTCTGCCAGTGTCAGAATGACGATTTTCCATTATTCTCAAGTCGTAGTGTAAAGAAAGATCTGTACTTGAAGTTAGGAACTACCTGTGTGATTCAATGGCCTGTGGCGGCTTGTTGGATGCAAAATAAATTGTAAACTTGAGCCATTGGATCACACTTGTAGTTCTAAGTTCTCGTTCAGTTCTATCTAACTGCTACATCTATATGAGTTACCTTGCCTCGAAAAAACTTATTATTTATCAAATGTAATGTGTTTCAGGAAAATGAGTCACAAATCGCATAAAAAAGGATTTTGAGAAATCATTTTTGGACCTTTTAGTTTGATATTTTTATTCATAAGAAAACATTTCTGGTTGTACAGTAAAGTAACTAATTATACTCCATAGGATGACTTTAGAAATGCAGGTCACCATCAAGCCAATTTTCCTAGTTAGTGATATATGATATATTGATTCAATCATATCTAGTTTCCATGCATAAAGTAGCATTTTGATGCTTGAAGAGTTTAAAAATTCTTTATCTCTTCTTTTATGTTGTCACCTACCAAATTGAAGACCTCAACATCTGCTGACAAGATAGTAATTATATGGCCTGGGTTGCTGTTCCGAAGTGACTTTGGACTCAATGCCAGTATCTGTATAATTAGATTCCACAGAGTTATTTAATCACACATTAGTATTGTAATAAACAAAAAAATAACAAATTAATGCTTTCACCCTGATGGGTGACTAAGGCACCAAGGATCTTAAAAAAACCTTAATCTAGTTACACAGCACTGAAACATCAGCCATTATCATTATGTAAAAGACCCCTGATACTGAGTTTGAGGAACTGAATGTCATTGTCAAAGAAAGTGTAATATTAACACTTGGGAAAGCACCTTTAATCTCAGAAATAAGCACAAAGTGAAGAATGGGAGAAAGGCAGTCAACACTTTACCTTTTTGTATACAGCTGCCATTAGTATTGCTCTCATTCGCATCTCAGTGATGAGTAGCATCCTGCCACTGTTTGTGTATAGTAACCCAGTGACAGTCATTGAAGCTATTGCGCCAACCACTAATAACCAACAGCTGCTCACTGTGATGTCTAGTCTACCATCTAGATAGTCGATAATATGCCTCAAACACAGGATAGAGCAGAATCTGCCAACATCCTAAAGTAAACCAAAATACATTTTCTGAGACCACACTTTCAAAATTCAAAATGTTTCTGGATGGGTAATTACCAGTAAAGTAACTAAATAACTCAATACGAAAGCCTTCAAAACACAAGGATATGTTTGATACAATCTCCCGAAATGTGTTGAATGGATTCATATGACTGTAAGTGCTAAACCCTAAAAAACCCAGAACATATCAATAAAGAAATCTTGTGATTAAATCGCTTTGAAAAATATCAATTTTGCGACTTACAACTCATTTCATGGAACACATCACATTTCTTAAAGAAGGAAAACAGCTACTCACACTAATGAAATACAAAGAATATCCAATGATGAACCAGCGTCGAAGTAGCTTATATACAAGCCAAAATAGACTTCCCTCTTTCTCTATTCCATCCTGCTTTAGCCTTTCCCAAGATCTTTGGATGTAAAAAAGTATATTACTCTAGTGGCTCTGAGTAATCATGGCAGTCCAACTAGATCTAGATGGGTCAGATCGTAGGAAAATGTACAATCAGCAACACCACACAATTAGATAACTCTGCAGGTATATCTGAATGAACACGAATAATGATAAAAATAAAGACATCAGAAGAAACAATCTTCTCAGTCACTAGGATATGCTTCTATTCCATAGTATATATCTTCTTGACATCATTATTATATAAATAATTTCTAGGATTTATTCGATTAAAATAATACTAGAAAATAGTAATGTTATTATCAACCTTTCAAACTTTGTCACAAGGTACTCGGCTGAAATGAATTCCATGGTTTCATGAACATCTTCTTGCTTCAGAGGTTGCTTATATGCAGACTTGAACAGATCCATCAGCCACCTGGTGAGTAAACAATGCATGATAAAGTTACTTCATAGTAATTAGTGAGAGGAGACATGTAGGTATTTTAGAGTATTTTCTGTCAAGCTCCAATATGAACATTTCTTTTTCCATTTTATTTCTCCGATGTATGTTCTTTACTTTGAGACTGTATGGTATGGTTTGTAATTATGATATGGAAATAAAAATATATTATTACTATTATATTATAAGCTGCCAGTGCCTTTTGTCCATCATTGATTCATTAGCTATGTGAATGATTGAATTTCTCTTTTATTATTATTTAATAGTTGAAGTATTGAGGCAACTCAACTGAAAACGACCATGTTTGTAGTTTTGTAGTCTTTTATTTTGGCGACCCTTTATTATTATTGTTTGGGGAATATTGCCAATGGTCTTTAGTAGGTATACAGATTACTTTGTATAACCCCAGATCTCAGTCAGACCCAGCCATGGGAAGTTTGAACATTTTTTTTTCCATATGCTGATTTGTGATTTGTTGAAATAAATTGTTTGGGGCAAAAAAACCCGCTATGGCGCTAGGAACTACATAAGATGGAGGAGAGCCGATACAGCTTGTTCAGTTTATGTTAATTTGTGGGGAATCTTCCTCCAGTCAGAACTTGCTAAGTATTTTCGCCAAACACAGCTTGGCCTTTTGTATCGTTTAACCCATTCACAGCATAGAATCAAATTAGATTTTTTTTCTGATTTTTTTGTGAGTTTTCTGGCAGCTGGGTCTGACTGAGATGGCAACCAAGGTTAGTTACCAGCTAAATACAGGGGTTCAGGTCTCTTGCTGGTATTTTAGAGTCTATATTTATACTTGCATGTATTATATAAACAAAACATAGTTCTGATACACTGTGCTGTCACCAATCTCACCAGTATGTTATTTTTGACAGGAGTGATGCCCTGGCATAACGTGAGGGTTTTGAGACGACCTCCATAGTCTCCTTTGCATATAAAAGAAAAAATACATTGATAAAATACACTGAGTAACAGAGACATCAAGATGATGCATCTTGCATTATTACCCCTAGAAAAGAAAAAGTAAAGAAATATATATTATACAGAGTACAGTTCAGGGGATATACATGTAAAATAAGAAAAAAGATTTTTGTACTTTCCTAAGGACTGTTTACCTACAAGAGGTGTGGGATGGAGCATCTATATAATAATGGGAAGAGCGATTACTACGAGAAGATGGGGACAGGGGGACCTAACTACATGCAGAAGAGTGTGAGAGTGAAGAAGAAGGGAAGGGGGTATTGGAGAGGGATGGGGAGGGAGAGGGTGTAGGAGGGGGAGAGTGAAGAAAGGGAAGAGGGTGGGCGAATAGGAGAGGGGGATCGAGGGGGAGGGAAAGAAGAGGGGGTGGGAAAAGAGGGGAGGGAGAGGATGTAAGGAAAGGGAGAGAGGGGAAGGAGAGAAAGTGAGGAGGGGGAGCATGAGGAAGAGGGGAGGGAGAGGGAATTGGGCTTGGGAGAGAAAAACAGGTAGACAACCCATGTTCGATATTCCTCTTGACGAAGGGAAAGTAAAACTATACGAGCTGGCGAAATGGCATAATTAATAATTATGCGCCGCATAAAACCGAAGCCAGAAAAATCGCCGTTCCTCCATCAGGGATGCTAATGTACTGAACAACTTTCTGCACGATCGGGAAACCCCCTCTATTTCTCATTGTCCAAGACCCAAAACTTAGCTGAGTGCCTAAGTTAGAGCCTTAGGGAGAGATTTGACCAAAAAAATTAGCTCTTAATGGTATAATTAAGGCGTGACAGACCTCTCGCGTTGACGCTATGTTTGGATGAAAACTCAAACGCCATAACCATGCTTGTAGGCTTGGCATGACACGTGACAGCTGAGAGAATGGTTTCTCACCCTCCCATGAGGTAGCGCCACCAGCAGGACCACCCATAACAAACCTCTGGACTGGCCTACATCGCCGATGGCAATGTAGGCCAGATGGATTAAAGCTCAAAAACGATAGGCCTATTATTTTGATGCGTCAGGAGACGCCAATGGGAGAGGGAAGCATGTAGGGTGTTGACAGTGTTAATCTAACAAAAGAATCCATATTTATGGACGTAAAATGCCACAAAATGACGTTGCGCCCCCAGCGCCCACCTGGTGCCATCATACTATCTGGACAATGATCTCTGTTTCCGTAGCTTTATTTCCCCCACAGTGCTCACACAAGGTACAAGATCAGCCGGCTAACCAAGACAATGACAGAAAGGTTTTCCGGAGTAGTCCTGAAATCAGGCAGTATATAAACAATGTGTGTACATGTAGATGATATGAAACACATCAACAATAGGCAATACAGTATGTATTCTAGTATAGACAATTAGTTGATAGGTAACCTATAAATAGGGTAAATCTGGCCGACCCAGTTATATAACACTTCAAACAACAAGTCATACTAGACTTGCGTTGAACCTCATATCTACTACAATTGTATACTTTTATGCATAACAGATGTAAACAACATTTCCCGTGGGTTGTACTCACAGGAAAAGTTAGGATTACAAAATAAACAACGTTCCCCTGCTGCAGGCAACTAGGCAACTAATTCATGAAAAATAAGAGTCACAATATTTTTTCCAAACTTTGTCTTGAGAAAGAACATGGTTGGATGATAACAAAAAGCAAAAGGAAATGGATCTCACCATATTTTTTTTTCATTTTAGGGACCACGAAAGTTTAGTATTGAAGTCTGCGGGGAAAATGGATATTTCTCAGTTTTTCCAAGATTTCAGACAGATGAATAACATTTTTCCGTTGAAAATTCTTTTAAACATAGCCACTATACAGGTTTGCCTTCATGCATGAAAGGACAGGGTATCAACATCTTTTGAAAGATATTATTTAGCTTTGAAAATGTTCAATATTCCTGTTTTTAACTGATCGCAATGCAGATTCTGTTTTTTATTACTTGTAAGGGTAAAACAATATGTTAGCTATGTATATGGAATGTATATATTTTATATACGGCTATATATGCGGACATTGTGAACCAGAACCGGATCCCAAGAATTTGACCTTGCCTAGCAACACTCATTCGAAAAAGCTGCTTGCAATCTGTTGGACAGACATTGTTCTTTTTTATATATTTTTTCTCCTTATTTGAGTTGGTTTGAAATGAATATGAACTAACTTTGCCACCGAGCCAAAATAAAATAATAATATCAAGCAATTGCCTCCTGTCGTTAGTTCGTGGGATATAGAGATTTTTAGGAAAATGTTATGTTTCATTTTTTTATACCGAAAAGAATGTCCCTTTTCCACAGACTTCTATAGTGAACAGGCATAAATTTCAAGCTCGTTTAAAAGAAAACTAAGCTGCTGACATATTGTTTTTATTGGCATTTTGGATTTACTTAACCATGTTCTTTCACGAGGCAAAGTTTAAACAAGATGTTGTTTTCCGTTTTTTCCCTGTTGAACAGAGGTTTATTTCTTTAAACAGACATCATACAAATAGTAGACCTACTCAGCTGCTTAATTGACCTTGTGACCTGACCTCACCTGGTAGATAGACAAGCAGAAGCATGTGAGAAGATCCAAGCATGGGTGAGCATACAGGTAGAGGCAGTGTTTATAGGGAGGGCAGGATCATGTCCTAGCCACAAGGCAACACAAGTGGGTCAGATTTTCAGAAAATGTACAATTGGCAGATCTACACATTTAGTAAATTCTGCTCAATTACGCTTCAATTTGGTCAATACTAGGTAAATTCGAGTATATTTGGTATTGCATTGATTTTAGCAATCTGTTTGGTTAGGTTGAACTGTATTTTGATGTTCATTTTCGTCTGAAATTTGGGTTATTTGAGAAGATTGGTGAAGTTAAATTGTACATTTTCTGAAAATCTGACCCAAATGTAGAGGGACTGGGAGTTACTGGCAACTGGAGCATGACTCATCTATGTGGAAAAAGTGTGGTCACTATCACCATGAAATAAATAAGCACCGGCCCTCGCAAAACGCCCAGGGGGGAGATGAATATCTGTTCTACCCCATCTTACATTACTAGAGTCAGTGCTAATTAATGGTGGAAATTTACTGCGACCTTTTCAAACCAGAATATAATGCGAGGTTGAGGTTGGTAATAGGAGGTTGTTTTGATACCTGGCTGGGTACCTGAGTAGTTCTTCATTCTTCTCTTTAATAAATGGTGAGGAAATAAAGGAGTCTATTATTCTACTAGTCTACTAGGTAATGCATTTATTCCTACAGACTACCGGCTAAGTGCCAACCCCTTGAAAAAAGGAGGATCACTCTCATACACATACATAGGACACTATCATCTTCATCAAAAATCTATTTCTGCATATGAATTCATTACTTCATTACAAAAAGTGGCTGCCCTGAATAAGCGCCTGCTTATAAGAGCTGGGGGAAGGGATGGCTTGAAAAAATAAGAGCCCATGCGCAGGCACTTTATCGGTTTATATGAAATATGGTACTTATTTAATTTAATACTTCTTTAATTGATATATAATTATTTCCATACTATACATGTTCTTACATACTACATACATGAGTACAAACTAATGTTCACCCGTTCATCTATTACCTAGCTCTATCCTATGTATATTGATGTATACCCACCCTCAACAAAAATCACCTAGTCACTCCTGTAAACCAAGTTGGTTGTTTTAATTTTCCCCGGAACCCTTATTATCACCCACCTGGTGAATCATCGATCTTTTCTCTCCGAATAATAAAGCTAAGGCTTGAAAATGGGCTTGTACAAAACAATGAGATTTAAATCTTTCATTTTGTTAAAGCATATCAATCTAAAATGGAAATAAAGGCCCACCACTTGCTGATGCAAAATGCCCCACAGACTACACTACCATAACTTCTGTCACAGTGAAATCACCAATCTAGCTTCACTAGGCCTATAGGATCGTTGGTAAAATCACCGATCGTTTGTCCCAAATTATATAATAGATGACAACCAAAACTACCATAAAACAATATTAGGTTAGATATAATTGTTTAGTTTATAAATTGAAGATAAGATGAAGTATTTGTAATAGCTTTATTTAACGAGTCACACACGCTACTTATTGTCACTGACAGTACCCGACACAGAGTCAAATGGAGACAGGGAGGATTGAAGGGGAAGCTATGTTTTGAGAAATACATACTAAATCAGGATAAACCAAGATTGCAACCACAAGCAGCACCTATATTATCGCAATAATACACATCTAGGTATTCATGTTCACTATTAGCACAAAAAAGAGATTCTAGACCACAGGTATAATCATGTACATAGAGCAATTTGGGGTCAGAGCTAACCAGAGTAAAGGTAAAACAAGTTTCCAGGGGTGTCATTGTATCAGTAATAGTTAGAGGACTGTCATTTAATGTGTAGTTATTTCCTAAAAGCCCATGAATCCCCTTTTTTTATCAGGATCATATAGGAATTGATTATGATTAATATAATTGGTTTCAAATGGCAGCAATATTTATTATCTATACAAAACATTCACATTTATTCACGATTTTAGTATTTTTACATTGTGGATTGTTCACCATTCTACATTGTGAAAGATGTATGTTGCACATCTGAAGTTATTCATGTTAGAAACCATAATGTAAATGTAACTGATCCAATACCTCTAACACTCCTCCAAATCCTCAACAATTGTCTTGGACATCAAATGTGCAGAATTATTATTTAATTTCTGTATGATTTGGTCTCAAATGGTAGCTAACTTAGACTTACCTTTTCAAACAATTGTTCACTCGTTCTTCTGCAAAAATGGCTGTGCAACATTGAGTCCCATTTATTATTATCGTAACCTCATAAATTTGCTCTGACCTATGTTGGAGTGGGTCATGTGTATATTTCGCGGCCCATTATTGCAGTTTAATAGCACTTTTATGGGCACTTCTCAACACTAGACCTGTATTTCATGATAATGAGTGATTTAGAAAAATTAGCTTGGTATCAAATTCGCTCCTGTTTCACTCAATGCTAGATGCATATGGGCACTGAATGTAAGGCCAAAAAAAAATATAGGTGTGTTTCCAATTTATCTGGCTGAAAACTAGGTTGGGGGGGGGGTGGTAATTTTTTTTTTGTTATATTTTTTGTTTGGAAACCACCTCCCAGGAACTGCAAAAAATGTCTTTTTCATAACAATAGTTGTTTTGAACATGGGAGATGTGCTTTTTGACAGTTTTGGGTTAGAAGAACCCGTTTTCCTGCTTTTATAAGGTTTTTTGTCAAAAAATCCCACAAAAGTAAGATATGAAGGGGAAAAAATCTGGTATGGTAAAAGAATAATTTAGGTAGGGTAAGGTTTTTCTAGGTAGGGGGGGGGGGGGTAAATCGGAAACACATCTATTTTTTTTGGCCCGGGCAAAAACAGAGATTTTATATTTGTTTGGCTCAAAATTGATGAAAATCTGGATTTTTAGGAGAATTTTTCAATGATTATTAATAGTACTGTTTATTCTTCAAAATTTATCATTTTGATTGTTTTGTGTGTGGGTAGGTAAAGAGTGGTCGTATGTGGTCACAATCAGCAAATATCATGACAATGGGATGAGGACCCTATTAGTTATTCAATTTTATCATTTGGTGAAGTGAATGCACCATTCCGCATGTCGTTTTATTCCAGGTATTGGATGAGAATTATAGGAAATACATGTAGTAAGAGAGAGTACTAATAGAGAAATGAAACTGAATGTACTATGGGGCGGAAAAATAAGGAAATAAGAAAAAATTTCGAACTCATTTCGAAGTCATCCTGGGAACGCATTTCAAAATCCTATAAATAAGGAACAAATTGCAATTGAGCATGTTTTTCGAATACACAATTAGCTATTATTCTTTTGTTGGAAAAAATATATATTGAAGCCTGACTTATCTGTTTAGCCGTCATCCCGTGCCATGCGTCATTCCTTGTCACGCCACATCCATTTGTGCGTATTTTTATGCACACTAGTGCCAATAATAATGGAAACAGGTGTATAAAAAAGTATACATTTCCTGAAAGAGGAATTTGTTTTCTTCGTAATGACACAAGAATTAAACCAATGATATGATTTGTACTCACACAGCAAACAACGGTATGAAGGGCATTATTATTTCAGCCAATTTTACTTCCCAAAAAATCAAACCCATACATATTGTATGGGGTCGATTCCAGAAATTTAATTGCATTTAATTCACATTTTTTGTTTATGCCATATCTTTGACAATTCCGGGTTTTCATGGGTGTAGCCGATCTTTTTTGGGAAGTGTCAAGTGATACTAAATGTGAAAGAATGGCTTTCACCTATTTAAATCGTTTGTCATTGGATTATTCTTCATCAACGAACAAGAATAGAACATGGAGATTGTACTATGCAAAGATTTGACTGAGAAAGATTTTAAAAAATATCGTGGATGGACGATTACAATAGGCAGTAGGCATAAGTAGGGACCGGTAGTAGGGAGGTTTATGTGCGGTGATGTCCATTATTACAGCTATGCTTCATATGGAGATTTCAACTGTTCAATATTTATTTTATATCATTGAGATTTATCTGTGCCTGGATTTCGTAGGAATGGACCAAATATTTGTGACTAGTTTATCATTTAATCATTTATATAAGGAATTGATTATGATTAATATAATTGGTTATATCAAGGGTGGGAGAGCTGAGAGGGAGGCAGTTTATGATCATACAAAGGAAATAGAGACAGAGAAGAAGGGAGAGAGAGAGACAGAGAAAAGAGACAGAAAGGCACTTTATGGTCATACCCATCTATTCCATTACACACAGGACCATAATATAATTGGTTTCAAATGGCAGGAATATTTATTATCTTTACCGACTGTTCACATTTATTCACCATTCTACATTGTGAAAGATGTATGTTGCCCATCTGAAGTTATTCATGTTAGAAACCATAATGTAAATGTAACTGATCCAATACCTCTAGCACTCCCCCTAATCAGTTACAAAATGATCAGAAAATCCTCAACAATATTGTCTTGGACATCAAATGTGCAGAATTATTATTTAATTTCTGTATGACTTGGTCTCAAATGGTAGCTAACTTAGACTTACCTTTTCAAACAATCGTTCACTCGTTCTTCACCGCAAAAATGGCTGCTATTTAATATTAACATAACCTCATTTGCTCTGGCCTATGTTGGAGTGGGTCATGTGTACAATTCGCGGCCCATTATAGCAGTTTAATAGCTACATGGTTAAATTTTATGGGAACTTCTCAACACTAGACCTGTATTTCATGATAATGAGTGATTTAGAAAAATTAGCTTGGTATCTAACTGGCTCCTGTTTCACTCAATGCTACCCTATGTGCATGATTGCATTTCTGACCTAGTTTTGACCTGGAACTTTTGACCTGATTCTGACCTGGTGCTTTACTAGTGGAAAACGTAAACGGTTGTGAGTGTCATAACTTAATTTCACAATGCTCTATGGACCCGATTAATAAATGCGATTTTGATGCACTCAGAGATGCACTCAGTACCAGGTGTAATTATACAGTTTTTGATGCACTCAGGGCAGCACTTTCATCGCTGCTCCATTGTAAGTGTATTTAAGCAGCCATGAGACAAATTGTTTAAACACTGGGATACAATATAAAGACTAAGAATTCCCAATGATCAGAAGGGTGCCACCGAAAGTAGCTTTAATCTGCTTTATTTGTACATCAGTTGGTCATCTCTTTTGCTAAAATCTCCAGACAGGTGATGTTTGTGAGTGTTCATTGTACAACGGTTACAGGGGGGTGAAAGCAACCATACCATTTCTGTATACAGTTATAGGGGGTGTTTCAATTATGACCCATTTTAAAATCAAAAAGATAAATTATACTACTTAACTATTGAAAGATATTATTTGTGATGTTTCTTATTACAATATGATCAACATATATAAATGCCACATAAGTGTATTCGCAGCACTTTCATTGTAAAATAAATTGTAAATGCTTCCCGGTTACAAGTTGCGCCACCTGGTGAAAACAGTACTGCCTGGTGAAAACAGTACCGCCGCCTGGTGAGAACAAGTGGCATAATAGTAAGCCTGTGGCAAGATACACCATCAATGATTGGTGGTATTATTGCAATTGTTAATAAATAGAACAAAAAGGATATTAATTTAATGTCTTTGTAATAAGGCCGCTAGAAAGGAATAAATAATAATAAGGCTGCTATAAGCTTTAGGCTCTGGTCAGTGCAAAAAGGATGGCCTTTTTAGAGTGTGCCCAATATTTATTATCATAAACAAGACACAGGCTTTCCCATTATTTCGAACATATATAATAATATTGTCCACCCTACATGAATTTATTACAAGTGGTGTAACACAATTTAAAAAATCATTTCAAATAAACAGGGCATATGTGATGTGTTACGGGAAAATGAGTCACAAAGGCGAGGTGGAGAAGGAATATTGTCAATTGATTGAATCACTTCAATATCAAAGAAATGGAGATCATTAATAATGGGAATAGAAAGGATTGGCAAAATGGTTTTAATGATATATGAGAAACGCCTTTAAGTGTGTAAATATTATTGGCAACAAAGCCCTACAAAACTGAACAAGTATTAAGGAACATTAGAATGAGCTGTTCTGAATTGTTCCAACTGTATATTATACAGTTGGACAATATTTCTTCCCCTCCTCTCCAGTACCTTGTTGTATTCAACCAGTCTTAGTTTGTCGAACATTTCTTTTACTATTAGTATTACCTTGAAAATAATGTCATTTAGGAATAACTTTTCCCATTCTTTCATGAACCTTTCTCCTTGGGAGTTTAATAATCGTCATAAATTTGATAAAGAATAGTCAATGGGTTTGCCAGGAATTTTTTGATAAAGAAGAAATTAATGATTTCAAACGTTGCTAAATAAAAGAATTATAATTACATGTACCAGTTAATGCATACAGAATTAAGTTATTTATAATTACTGAAATACATGAAATATCATGATACAATACAGTCATGATACAGCACAGATCGTTTTGTAATTATATCCGTTGTATAAGGTCACATAGCGAAAGGATCCTTTAGGCTATAAAGTAGTCATGTACACCAACAGAATCGCAAGACTGTCAGCATCATGAAGAATTTTAAATGGTGCAGACCCGTGAAGATCTCGTAAGGATGTGGCATTTTTTCCGAACCTATATTTATCATTATCACATATTTAATTGTGTTCATTATAGCATATTTATTCGTGATAATATTTTATGCAGTTATTGAATGCATGAAATAATGGCAGATTTTCCAATGCACATCGAGAGGGACACAACAGCCCTGTACAATTGTTTTTCTATGAACAAATTACGCTCAAAATGACCATAATGGCATGAAATCTTGAACATAATATTATTATCTATTTGCACCTAAAATAGACAAAACGGAAATCTGAAATGGTACTTGATATATAGCGACTTACAAAGGGTCAACAATGATAACAAGGGCATAACATATGATTAGACGAATAAATGTGAGTTAATTCTCATGATTTAACCTTTATATACTTGGACAAAATTTTTATTCAGATGGTATGTACATTTTAACCAAAACAATTTCGATGCATACACCGGTTTTCCGCATGCCCTGATTCTTGTTGCTATTAGGACTGCCGTTTTAATTATAGGTGGGTGACATGATGTTATATGTATTCAATTAATACAGTGCTCTTGCTGTGTGTCAAAAGGCAGGCTTCTGTGAATACACACATAGCCAATGTAGCAGCAAGGTCGCACATGTCACACTATAGCTTTAACACCTCTGTTCGCTCACCCATAATATACCAGTGGCACTGTGGACTCGTTGTGCCACCTTTTTAAAGCTAATGCGAACCCAAGACAATGGTTTTAACCAAGGGTTCCCTGTGTGTGTTCTGAGGGATAGGTATACATAACTATAATAACAATGGCTATCTCTTTTTTTTAAATAATTTAACTCTATGTAATTTACACCCGATTTAGTTACATAACTTTGGTGCACATCTTGAAGTGCATCAAATGAGGCCTGTTTCACCAGGTGCATAACCAGGTGCAAAAACTGCTTCCTTGAGCTGATTGCAGCTAATTTACCAATGCACATCAGAGTATTAGGAGTGTTATATTAATCATCTATTTATGCTATATATTCATTATCGAATAAGAATACACTATATTACAGTTGCAATTGAACCTTACATTCCATTGGGATGGGCTTCTTTAACCTTTGTTATTTTAAGAGTGTGTGTGTCCAAAGTATGCATGTGTGTGAGGGTTACCCTGGGAGGGGATTCGCACTAGATTGTCACCTATTGTCACCTCTATCCCCCATCCAGCACCCCCCCCCCCAGCCTCACTACCCACCTACCGGGACAGGCATAGTTAGAGATTGTTGGTAACACTCCAAAGATGAAAAGATTCCAGCCAAGGGATCTTGTTAGTAAACCACTTCAAAAAAGGCGAATTTTGCAACTTGTGACTCATTTTTGTGTGACACGTCACATATATGGGATATGCAGTAAAAGCCCAAACATTCTTTCATCAGTACAAATATATACATATTCATCACTTGATAGAATAATTCAACTGCATGCAACTTGTGCCTCTATACCCGATTTAGATACAGAACTTTGATATGCATTTTGAAGTGCATCAGATGATGCACGTTGGATCAGGTGCAGAACCAGGTGCAAAACTGCTTTTTTGAGAGGATTGCACTTTTGTGACTGGTCAGTGACACTTTTGCATGCACTGGTGGATTTTCCAATGCACATCGGGTAGATGCATATGGGCACTGAATGTGGGCAAAAACAGAGAGATTTTATATTTGTTCGGCTCAAAATGGATGAAAATCTGGATTTTTAGGAGAATTTTTCAATGATTATTAATAGTAAAGTATACTGTTTATTCTTCAAAATTTATCATTTATGATTGTTTTGTGTGTGGGTAGGTAAAGAGTGGTCGTATGTGGTCACAATCAGCAAATATCATGACAATGCGATGAGGACCCTAATAGTTATTCAATTTTATCATTTCGTTAAGGGAATGCATCATTCTGCATCTCGTTTTATTCCAGGTATTGGATGAGAATTATAGGGAATAGTAAGAGAGAGAACTAATAGAGAAATGAAACTGAATGTACTATCGGGTGGAAAAATAAGGAAATAAGAAAGAATTTAGAACTCATTTCGAAGTTATCCTGGGAATGCATTTCAAAATCCTATAAATAAGGAACAAATTGCAATTGAGCATAAATAATTCAGCAAAATGTATGAGGGACATATGTTTTTCGAATATACAATTAGCTATTATTCTTTTGTTGGAAAAAAAATATATCGAAGCCTGATTTATCCGTTTAGCCGTCATCCTGTGTCATGCATCATTAAAGCTACTTAATGCGTCATGCCACATCCATTTGTGTGTATTTTTATGCACACTAGTGCCAATAATAATGGAAACAGGTGTAAAAAAAGTATACATTTCCTGAAAGGGGAATTTTTTTTCTTCATAATGATACAAGAATGAAGGGCATTATTATTTCAGCCAATTTCACTTCCCAAAAAATCAAACCCATACATTTTGTATGGGATCGATTCCAGAAATTTAATTGCAATTTTGACGTTTTTCACATTTTTTTGTTAATGCCATATCTTTGCCAATGCCGATTGTATAAATATACAAATGGTATGTATGTATTCACAAGAACTCGCTCCTCATTTCTAAAAACATGTCAAGGTTATACATTACATTGGGGTTTTCATGGGTGTAGAATCCATTTTTATGATCATTATTCCATTTTGGGAAATATTTCAGAATAATTGATGTTTCCATAGCAACCACTCAATCAACCAATCAATAGCACTCCGCCAAGCATACATCACAGGTTTAGTTTAATTATATTATGTTTGTTATCACCCCCCGCATCCCCCCCCCCTCTCCTGCCCCCTCCTACCTAGTGTCCTCAAACACCACCGCCATAAAAAGGCACCATAATGAACACAACTTGCCTTTGAGACCATGCAATGGTGGCCATTTACATGGGAAAACACAGAAAACAGGGCCATACGTGCGGGTTGTGTATAGATGGGAGTGGACACTGATGGTTTGGGCAATGTAAGGAAGTTTGGAATTGGGGCTATCCGCCCTCTAGAGAGCGGGTCGGTTGCGCTTTGTCCAGAAAAGTATACCGCTCAAGGGATTATTATTTTAATAGTTTGGTTATAGTTCTCAAGATCTGAACGCCTAATATTGTTTTTATATATACAAATGAAGCATCATCGCCAAAAAGGCCCTCGCAAACCAGCCGGGAATCCCGATTACTATAACGATAACTATTTCTAGCTGCTTGAAGGCATGGCTTCCAACGTTCTCGCCTGCAGAAGTTTTGCTTTGAGTTTGTCTGCTCAGGTCGTATGGGTTCAACCAACCTAACGACCAGCAGACACTAAGATTTTAGCAGAAGAATCTATATTTTGTTACCTTTTTAATGTAATAATCGATTCTGTTTTTCTCCTGGACCATGGCCATGCATGGGGGGTTTCTCGCTATGACGTCATAGCTGTAGATCACGTGACAGCTCTTGGCTGTTCCATGCTGCTTCCCTGCCGCTGTGCCATGAACCTTATAGCTTTCCATCTATTTGTTTTCTTATTTTGTTATGGTTGACAGCACTCGCTTCAAATATTCGGTAAGCTATAACTTTGTATTTTATCAGTAAATGACACATGTTCCCGTTTGGACCTTGCTACCTTTGACTCACTCTAGCTTCTGGGATCGGTTAGAAAGTTCCCGAAAAAAAAAGCATGAGAAAAGGCGTTCGGAAGAGAGTGTTGGTACATAGTCGCTCTGCCTTCGGAAAGCGCCCCGGTGACGTCACTTGAGTAGCATAGCAAAGCTATCCTTATGGATAGCGGTAGGGGGGCTGGTCGTCAAGCATGTATTTCCTCCACTAAAAGAATGGTCAAGCTCTAAATAACTAGAGTTCATGTGGGACAACCAGTACAAGTTGCCTCATTATCCAAGGTTAAATATCATTATTGCATATAATATCATAGCCATGAATTACCACAGAACGATTAAGTTTTAATTACAACATACATCTTAGAAGTTAGATGCAAGCAGTATAGGTCACCGATGCAAAAATCTGAAATTATTTTGAGCTGTTACAGTAAAAGGTTGTAGGTTATAATGTTTGTACCAAAATCATTATTATTAAGAAATATTTGTGTGTAGAGGTCAGAGTCAGGTATAGAGCTATAAGCTACAATGCAGCTTTTACCATTTCTAGTCGTAGATGGGTCGACAAGGTCGACAGGTATATGAAGGCCGTTTATGCCATCCTGGAAAATATGTAAACGATAGAAAGCAGGTTGGACCATCTTAGTCTTGTATCCTTGTAAATTAAGGTAGTCGTCAGTTGTCGAAAGTTCTTAGATATAAGTAAAGTTTTATTGCAAATGTTCCAGTTAAAAGTGGAAAGTAGTTCTTCAAAATTGGTTAGGCGTACGCGAGAGCGATAGTTTTGTATGAGCCTCGAGGGCAGGTACCTTGAATAAAAGTTATTTTTACACACAAAAAAAAAAAAAAGAAAAAAAAAAAAAAAAAGAAATATTTGTTTTAAGGGTACCTGGGACCACCAACAAATTATTATGTTGACAGGATCATCCTATTTATCAAATTTTGTAATAATATATATGTTAATTGCTAGTTAGTATATTTTTGTTAATAGGTTGTTAGCATTTCGTATAACTTAAAAAATATATTGCAATGTAGGGAAGAGTTATTGGATATGAGTCACTTTGTGGCATGGTTCTACCCGGAATATGCATTTATAATCGTTTTCTGAACATTTGGTTCCTTAGAAGCATCATTAGTCAAGCATTTGAGTTGTTACTATTATTAATATTAACATTAGTATGTGAGGTGTTTCAGGGAAATGTGTCACAAGTCACAAAAATTGTATTTTTCAAAGTGTTTATTTTACAAGTTCTCTTTATTGGAATGTTCTGATTTTTAGAGAGTTTATCACTTATAGTCATATCGATCGATGTATCAAATTTCGGGACAATCTATGTAATAAATCCTTTTGTTTTAAAGGTCCTCATATGGACTACATTTAGTTACTTTACTGTTTATTGCCCCCAAGAAATATTGGACATTTTTTTTCAAAAATGAAAATATCAAACTTAAAATCTAGAAATACTTCTTAAATTATTAGACTGTTTACTACCATTGGAATCCGCTTGATCTCATCTTTTCAAATATAATAATATAATCTCAAAATTATTTTTTTGCGATTTATGACTCATTTTCCAGAAACACATCACATATAGCAAGTGAATGGTAAACACAGTCAGAGACAGTCTGAGCCACTTTGTGACGTCAGCCTATTGGCAGTTTTAATTTTGCGAGACAACAGTATTTAAATATAATGGTGTTATAACTTGTTTCTTTGGGGCGTCATCCGATTATCACTAGTGTATAGTAAATATTTAAGAGAAAACAATTATAATGGAAGTAGAAGTGGCGCAACCAGGTAAAGTCATCCATGGTCATGTGGATTTAATCTAGCTGATGAACAGAACAGAGCTGGGTTTAATGAAGGTCAATGTGGATGGGAGAATCATGAAATTGCTCAATTTGTTTGCCCCATTCGGCCTTAGGTAGGGGAAGGCTTTCTTAGGTAGAGAGGGGGGCGGGGGGGGGGGGGGGTAAATTGGATACACCCACTCAGCAATTTTTGCCCAATCAGCAATAGCCATGAGGATCGATCAGCCCTTGTAATATCAATATAACAATAAAGCTCTTAGTTTAGATCCCGGGATCTCGGCTGTTTGATCCCTTCATTTCCTTTCTTCAATAGCTCTTCAATATCAAATATGACCATCACAAATATCCATATAACGCTATAACACCAAATTCTCTCATCAAGTTGTAATTTTAAAAAATATTCGAGGTTACTAGCGCTCTGTATGTGAAACAATATTCGAGGTTACTAGCGCTCTGTATGTGAAACAATTATATTTTATATATATATCACAAGTCATTGTAGACTTTTACCAGTTTATTTTCTATTCACAAGTAGAAGAATGTTTACTTGGACACATGTGAATCACTGTGTTAAAGAGGGATCAGGTAATTCAGTTAGTTAAGCGGCCTCACAAAGAGCCCGTTCTATGCTCTAGAGATCATCACGGCATCTAACATTTTCAGTCTAGGCCCAAAGTTGAGAGAGTCCCTTTAAACAAAGGGAAAGCCTCTTGCCTCAAACTGCAAAGTGCCATTATAATTCCATTAAGACTGCAAAATGCCATTATATTCCCATTGAAAAACCAAGACCTAGGCCAGGAAACTGATTAGCGAAGTAG
>OW804097.1:128925394-129034713 GCA_942159475.1 Sthenelais limicola
TCCCCGCTCCACATCTTTACCTATACACAGCAGGAAACGCACTGCATGCTGGGTTAACACAGAATTATACCCATAATTCCTTGCCACCGGATACCAGGAGCGTTTCCGCCCTGGGGGTGCCCCAGTCTCTCCCCCAGTCAATTTCTTCCTGGAATCTACCTGGTATTTTCTCGGAATTTGCTGGCAATGGTGAGGTGGTGGGGAGGTCCATAGGGAGGAGGCGGACATGTTGCCTGATTATCGCTCACTGAAAGATTCCTTTCAACAAGGCATGATGGGTAGAGATGGATGACTCAGCAGTTATGGCCAGTTAAAGAGGGAATACACCCGGCATCATTGGCAGTTTACTTATGTTTTTAAAAAATTCAATCTGGTACAATTAATATTCACACTTTTCCCTTACTTGGTTTAGACCTTTAGAAAATATCATTCAAAATTATTTTCTATAAATTTGAATAAAACTTATTATCCAAGCCCAAGTAGTGAGGAAGACTGTGGAAGACCTGTAATTTAGTTTCAGATGTGTCTCCTTTTGTACACCTCCAGCACGTATGAATAAAAATGCTTTGAATTGAATTAAATCAATAGACCAGTGAACCATGTAGGGCCTTCTCCACCTACAGAGCCAGCACAACAACAACTAGCACCTTGTTCCATTCTCTCTATATACTTTGGGACATGAAAGCAAGATGATCATGTAATACCAAGTATACTCACATATTCGTAATACACTTGGTCTCTATAACTTTCCAGCTTAATTTAGCAGAATTTGCGTAGTGCTGCTGGTTGTACATATTCAGGCGGCCTGACCCATGGCTGATGTGCGCATGTGCAAGCGTCTGTACACGTCACGCATGGCTGACTATAAGGCAATATATACTAATGTATCTCCACAGGGAAGGAAGCCATATGTGGCTTCAGGGCTATTAGCTTATCGTCATAAATATTAATGCGGCTAAAATGTCCTTATAAATACAACCCATAGCCATTAGATAAACTCTTCTCTCTCCTCTCCTCTCTGCTCTTTCTCTCTCTTTCTGCTCTTTCTCTCTCTTTCTGCTCTTTCTCTCTCTTTCTGCTCTTTCTCTCTCTTTCTGCTCTTTCTCTCTCTTTCTGCTCTTTCTCTCTCTTTCTGCTCTTTCTCTCTCTTTCTGCTCTTTCTCTCTCTTTCTGCTCTTTCTCTCTCTTTCTGCTCTTTCTCTCTCTTTCTGCTCTTTCTCTCTCTTTCTGCTCTGGCTCTCTCTCTGGCTCTCTCTCTGGCTCTCCAACTCCTTCCTCTCTCTCCTCTCTCTCTTCTCTCCCCTCCACTCTCTCCTTTCACTCCTCCCCTCTCCCTCTCTCTCCCCTCTCTTCTCCCCCTTCTTACCTACTCTCTTTTACCCTTATTTCGGTTGCTTACAATTCCAACTTCTATTTAACAGACATGTCTAAATCATATCCACACTGACTTAGACCAACAATCTCTGATATATATTTTTGTTATTTCTTGATATATATTTGTGTTATTTCCTCTATTTCTCCTTGTACTGTTTGTGCCGATACCCGCATGTTGTGAGGGCTGAGTGCCTCGATACAGCCCAGACAGGAAGCGGAAGTAGCCTGGTGTTAGTAATAAGGATTATGGGAAGAGCATATAGTGGGGCAGGTATACATGTAAACACACAGTGGGGGGGGGGGGGGTAATAGATAGATCAGCCTCCCTCCCTCCCTCTCCCTGCCCCTGGTTGTGGAGTGGTAATCTGTGTAGAATGGGACGCTGAGATTGTGGCTGATACCATGGATACAAGCAGAGTTTAGCAATGAAGGGTTAATGGCCGACATTGAGGGGCTGCTGGTGCAGGGGTATACACAAACACTGCACCTGCAGCTCCGTAATGGAGGTTATTAATCCTTTTAGTCTCTCAACACATAATATATATATTCACTCTGTAGATTGTTGTTCTCACTCTCTGCCTCACTCCCTTTCTCACCATTTGCCTGGTTCCGGGTCTCTCCCTCTCTCTCTCCCTCCCTTTCTCTCCCTCCCTCTCTCTCCCTTTGTCCCTCCCTCTCTCCCTCTCTCTCTCCCTCTCTCCCTCTTTTTGTTTCTCTCTCTGTGTGTCTGTCTCTCCACATCCCCTCTCCTCCCTGTCCCCTGTCCACTCTCCCCTCATCCTTCATGTTCCTTCCCCCTCTTCCCCCCCCCCCCCCCCAGTACTATTGTCCCCCCCTCTCTCCCCCCTCAGTACTACTGTCCACCCCGGGGCCTGTTTGTCTGGTTATCTCTGTGTGTAAGGAGGATTAGGCTAAACCGGCCCCGCCATTAACACATACACAAGTACAGTTTACCAAACACTTCATACATCTTCCCCCCGCCCCCCCCCCCCCCCCCACCCCCCTTGCCTCTCCCTCATTCTTTATCTATTTGTACTTTCTCTCCTTCTCTCTCTGTCTCTACCTCCCTCTTTCTCCTCTCTCTCCCTCTCTCTTTTCTCCTTCTCTTTTTCTGTCACCCTCTCCCTTTCTTCCTCTCTCTCACTCTCTCCCGCCCCCTCTCTTTCTCCCTCTCTTTTTCTCTCTCCCTCTCCCTACTTCCCTATCTCTCCCTCCCTCTCTCTCTCCCTCTCACTCACACACATCTTGCGTCCCTGTCTTTTCACCTGTCTTCCCCCTCTGTCCCTCTTCTCTCTGCTCTCTTCCATTCTTCACCCTCTCTTCCTCTCTTCTCTCTGCTCTCTTCCATTCTCCACCCTCTCTTCCTCTCTTCTCTCTGCTCTCTTCCATTCTCCACCCTCTCTTCCTCTCTTCTCTCTGCTCTCTTCCATTCTCCACCCTCTCTTCCTCTCTTCTCTCTGCTCTCTTCCATTCTCCACCCTCTCTTCCTCTCTTCTCTCTGCTCTCTTCCATTCTCCACCCTCTCTTCCTCTCTTCTCTCCTCGCTCTTCCTCTTACCACACATCCCTATCCTACACATGCGCAATAGCCTCTTCCCCTGATGTCTATTATGCACCCCCTGGTGGGCTGGTGATGGACTAGCGGAGATATGGGGGCAGATGACCCCTGGTGGCTGTTGTGATAAGCAGGTGAGAGGTGTACCTCAGTTGGTTCACATGGTAATGGCTTGTACATGCTTGTCTCTAGGTCTGGGGTTCAAGTCTATAGGCTTATGTGCATCAGTTGGTTCACATGGTAAAGGCTTGTACATGCTTGTCTCTAGGTCTGGGGTTCAAGTCTATAGGCTTATGTGCATCAGTTGGTTCACATGGTAAAGGCTTGTACATGCTTGTCTCTAGGTCAGGGGTTCAAGTCTATAGGCTTATGTGCATCAGTTGGTTCACATGGTAAAGGCTTGTACATGCTTGTCTCTAGGTCTGGGGTTCAAGTCTATAGGCTTATGTGCATCAGTTGGTTCACATGGTAAAGGCTTGTACATGCTTGTCCCTAGGTCTGGGGTTCAAGTCTATAGGCTTATGTGCATCAGTTGGTTCACATGGTAAAGGCTTGTACATGCTTGTCTCTAGGTCTGGGGTTCAAGTCTATAGGCTTATGTGCATCAGTTGGTTCACATGGTAAAGGCTTGTACATGCTTGTCTCTAGGTCTGGGGTTCAAGTCTATAGGCTTATGTGCATCAGTTGGTTCACAAGGTAAAGGCTTGTACATGCTTGTCTCTAGGTCAGGGGTTCAAGTCTATAGGCTTATGTGCATCAGTTGGTTCACATGGTAAAGGCTTGTACATGCTTGTCTCTAGGTCTGGGGTTCAAGTCCCACTATAGGCTTATGTGCATCAGTTGGTTCACATGGTAAAGGCTTGTACATGCTTGTCTCTAGGTCTGGGGTTCAAGTCTATAGGCTTATGTGCATCAGTTGGTTCACATGGTAAAGGCTTGTACATGCTTGTCTCTAGGTCTGGGGTTCAAGTCCCACAATAGGCTTATGTGCATCAGTTGGTTCACATGGTAAAGGCTTGTACATGCTTGTCTCTAGGTCTGGGGTTCAAGTCTATAGGCTTATGTGCATCAGTTGGTTCACATGGTAAAGGCTTGTACATGCTTGTCTCTAGGTCTGGGGTTCAAGTCTATAGGCTTATGTGCATCAGTTGGTTCACATGGTAAAGGCTTGTACATGCTTGTCTCTAGGTCTGGGGTTCAAGTCTATAGGCTTATGTGCATCAGTTGGTTCACATGGTAAAGGCTTGTACATGCTTGTCTCTAGGTCTGGGGTTCAAGTCTATAGGCTTATGTGCATCAGTTGGTTCACATGGTAAAGGCTTGTACATGCTTGTCTCTAGGTCTGGGGTTCAAGTCTATAGGCTTATGTGCATCAGTTGGTTCACATGGTAAAGGCTTGTACATGCTTGTCTCTAGGTCTGGGGTTCAAGTCTATAGGCTTATGTGCATCAGTTGGTTCACATGGTAAAGGCTTGTACATGCTTGTCTCTAGGTCTGGGGTTCAAGTCTATAGGCTTATGTGCATCAGTTGGTTCACATGGTAAAGGCTTGTACATGCTTGTCTCTAGGTCTGGGGTTCAAGTCCCACTATACGCTTATGTACATCAGTTGGTTCACATGGTAAAGGCTTGTACATGCTTGTCTCTAGGTCTGGGGTTCAAGTCTATAGGCTTATGTGCATCAGTTGGTTCACATGGTAAAGGCTTGTACATGCTTGTCTCTAGGTCTGGGGTTCAAGTCTATAGGCTTATGTGCATCAGTTGGTTCACATGGTAAAGGCTTGTACATGCTTGTCTCTAGGTCTGGGGTTCAAGTCTATAGGCTTATGTGCATCAGTTGGTTCACATGGTAAAGGCTTGTACATGCTTGTCTCTAGGTCTGGGGTTCAAGTCTATAGGCTTATGTGCATCAGTTGGTTCACATGGTAAAGGCTTGTACATGCTTGTCTCTAGGTCTGGGGTTCAAGTCTATAGGCTTATGTGCATCAGTTGGTTCACATGGTAAAGGCTTGTACATGCTTGTCTCTAGGTCTGGGGTTCAAGTCTATAGGCTTATGTGCATCAGTTGGTTCACATGGTAAAGGCTTGTACATGCTTGTCTCTAGGTCTGGGGTTCAAGTCCCACTATACGCTTATGTACATCAGTTGGTTCACATGGTAAAGGCTTGTACATGCTTGTCTCTAGGTCTGGGGTTCAAGTCCCACTATAGGCTTATGTGCATCAGTTGGTTCACATGGTAAAGGCTTGTACATGCTTGTCTCTAGGTCTGGGGTTCAAGTCTATAGGCTTATGTACATCAGTTGGTTCACATGGTAAAGGCTTGTACATGCTTGTCTCTAGGTCTGGGGTTCAAGTCCCACTATAGGCTTATGTGCATCAGTTGGTTCACATGGTAAAGGCTTGTACATGCTTGTCTCTAGGTCAGGGGTTCAAGTCTATAGGCTTATGTGCATCAGTTGGTTCACATGGTAAAGGCTTGTACATGCTTGTCTCTAGGTCTGGGGTTCAAGTCTATAGGCTTATGTGCATCAGTTGGTTCACATGGTAAAGGCTTGTACATGCTTGTCTCTAGGTCTGGGGTTCAAGTCTATAGGCTTATGTGCATCAGTTGGTTCACATGGTAAAGGCTTGTACATGCTTGTCTCTACACTCTAAAAACTGGGTTTGGGCATCGTCTTCAGTTGATACATAGAATAAGACGCTAGTGTCCTCCGATTGTATCAACAGAGGACGCAATGGCGTCCTCATAAGACGTTAGACGCATTTTGAGACGTTCTGCAAAATAATCTAAGCAGCAAAATTATTTGGAGATGCTAAACATCACACCAGTAGATGCTAAACATCACGCCTGTAGATGCTAAACGTCACGCGAAATGTATATTATGTCCCTAACTAATTCTAATGAAACAGGAGGTCTATGCGATTTTGTTTAATTTTTCTTGATTAGACTCACCTTGAAACATTCCTGGTGCATTCTCAACCCACTCTGCTTAGGGTTTCCCATTAGCTTTAAAATTATGCCACACCCTGACTGCTATGAGTGAGCGAAATGAGGTGTTATAACAAAATTTGACACAATGAGGTGTAACAAAGTGTCACAACATATGTGCGACATGTGCTACTCTACTGGTTCACATATGCCCAATACTTTGCTCAGAGAATTGTACATTTCTAGGCAACCTGACCCTTACGTTTGAATATGAATTGAATAAATTCAATATGAATACATATCTCACATCTCTTCTTATTCCTGACTAAGTCTTACATTATTATCTCCTTCGTTTTCTATCTCTCCTGTCTCCATATCAGTTTTGATATTAGGGATAGGTGATGATGAATTAGTTCATTTTCTTGAATCTGAGCTTCATCTTAATAGTATAAGCTCCGTATTCAAAACGATTTGAAGGGAGATACTTAATATTTGGGAACTAAAGGTTCTTAGAGAAAAAAATCAGTAGCTCATAACTATTTCCCCATACACAGATATAAAAGTACTTTCTAGATGTGTTAAATGCTAATGGGAATCCGCCTAATCCCATTGTTTAAAATATAATGGAATCTCAGAATCAATCCAATGAAGCGATGAATATCTAAGATATGCACTTTATGATAGTTTTAGTTCCAATATGCAGACCTATCGTGTACAATATAATAGGTATTAGTAATTATATTAAAATGCGCGATCACGCGCCATCCTCGATCACGCTTCTAATATTGGGAAGAGGAAAATACAAATACAATAGCTGCATTCCTCCAAAATTGAGCTTCATTTTGATAGTAAACACTTCATATTTAAAGCCAATTGGAAGGGAAATACTTAATATTTTTGGTGTAAGATGTCATTTGATTACATACTAAACACTGATAAATATGCCAAATATATTGAATCCATAAAATTTATACCTGGACCGCGTATGTGTATTAATACAAACGTTTTCATATCAAATCAAGTGTTCTTACTTTATATTGTCTGTGATGTTCATGCCAAGGTTAAATCAGTTTCATAAATTGTACACCTAACATCAACTGGATCTGTAGCACAATGGATAGAGCATCCGCTTTCCACATGAGAGGTCGGGAGTTCGAATCTAGGCTGTGTAGTACGTTTTTCATGACACTCAATGTAGTATAACCCAAGACCCTAAACGTCACACAGTAAACGTCACACATGTGACGTTTAGCGTTTTTGGAAGACGTTAAAAGACGTGAGACTCTAAACGTCACATCAAAAGAGCGTATCAAAAGTGGGGACAAGAAAAACGTCTTATTTTGTGTATCATGGTAAGACGTTTGACTTTACAGTGTAGGTCTGGGGTTCAAGTCCCACTATAGGCTTATGTGCATCAGTTGGTTCACATGGTAAAGGCTTGTACATGCTTGTCTCTAGGTCTGGGGTTCAAGTCTATAGGCTTATGTGCATCAGTTGGTTCACATGGTAAAGGCTTGTACATGCTTGTCTCTAGGTCTGGGGTTCAAGTCTATAGGCTTATGTGCATCAGTTGGTTCACATGGTAAAGGCTTGTACATGCTTGTCTCTAGGTCAGGGGTTCAAGTCTATAGGCTTATGTGCATCAGTTGGTTCACATGGTAAAGGCTTGTACATGCTTGTCTCTAGGTCAGGGGTTCATGTCCCACTATAGGCTTATGTGCATCAGTTGGTTCACATGGTAAAGGCTTGTACATGCTTGTCTCTAGGTCTGGGGTTCAAGTCCCACTATAGGCTTATGTGCATCAGTTGGTTCACATGGTAAAGGCTTGTACATGCTTGTCTCTAGGTCTGGGGTTCAAGTCCCACTATAGGCTTATGTGCATCAGTTGGTTCACATGGTAAAGGCTTGTACATGCTTGTCTCTAGGTCTGGGGTTCAAGTCTATAGGCTTATGTGCATCAGTTGGTTCACATGGTAAAGGCTTGTACATGCTTGTCTCTAGGTCAGGGGTTCAAGTCCCACTATAGGCTTATGTGCATCAGTTGGTTCACATGGTAAAGGCTTGTACATGCTTGTCTCTAGGTCTGGGGTTCAAGTCTATAGGCTTATGTGCATCAGTTGGTTCACATGGTAAAGGCTTGTACATGCTTGTCTCTAGGTCTGGGGTTCAAGTCTATAGGCTTATGTGCATCAGTTGGTTCACATGGTAAAGGCTTGTACATGCTTGTCTCTAGGTCTGGGGTTCAAGTCTATAGGCTTATGTGCATCAGTTGGTTCACATGGTAAAGGCTTGTACATGCTTGTCTCTAGGTCTGGGGTTCAAGTCCCGCTATAGGCTTATGTGCATCAGTTGGTTCACATGGTAAAGGCTTGTACATGCTTGTCTCTAGGTCTGGGGTTCAAGTCTATAGGCTTATGTGCATCAGTTGGTTCACATGGTAAAGGCTTGTACATGCTTGTCTCTAGGTCTGGGGTTCAAGTCTATAGGCTTATGTGCATCAGTTGGTTCACATGGTAAAGGCTTGTACATGCTTGTCTCTAGGTCTGGGGTTCAAGTCTATAGGCTTATGTGCATCAGTTGGTTCACATGGTAAAGGCTTGTACATGCTTGTCTCTAGGTCTGGGGTTCAAGTCTATAGGCTTATGTGCATCAGTTGGTTCACATGGTAAAGGCTTGTACATGCTTGTCTCTAGGTCTGGGGTTCAAGTCTATAGGCTTATGTGCATCAGTTGGTTCACATGGTAAAGGCTTGTACATGCTTGTCTCTAGGTCTGGGGTTCAAGTCTATAGGCTTATGTGCATCAGTTGGTTCACATGGTAAAGGCTTGTACATGCTTGTCTCTAGGTCAGGGGTTCATGTCCCACTATAGGCTGGTCTTATGGCAATAGTTTCATTTCCACACTTGGTAGACATAATGTGCATAATGAGTCCAATATTCTAAACAACTGAAACCCACTTGTTATAGTCTGTCGGAAAAGTAGTTGACACGGGATTCCTTTTTTCCTTTAAAGAGATAAACCACTGTCATATGCACTGCTGCAGGCGGTAGTTCAAGGAACTAATGCATGAAAAATAAGGAGTGACAATAATTTTTTCAAACTTCGTCTTGAGAAAGAACATGGTTGGGGGATAACAAAAAGCAAAAAAAATGGATCTCAGCATATTTTTTTTCATTCTAGAGACCACCAAAGTTTAGTATTGAAGTATGTGGGTAAAATGGCTATTTTCTCAGTTTTTCCAAGATTTCAGACAGACAAATAACATTTTTTCAGTTGAAATGTCTTCTAAACATAGCCACTATACAGGTTTACCCTCATGCATGACAGAACAGGATATCGACATATTTTGAAAGATATTATTTAGCATTGAAAATCTTCAATATTCCTGTTTTCAACTCATTGGGATGCAGGTTCAGTTGAATAACTTTTTTAAAAAGTCGGTGACCCCCATTTTTTATTGCTTGAAAAGGTAAAGCAATGTGTCAACTATGTCTATAGAGATTTTTAGGAAAAAGTTATTTTCAATTTTTTTTTCATACTGAAAAAAATAAAAAAATTGATCTTTTCTCATAGACTTCTATAGTAATCAACCATAAATTTTAGGGCTACCTAAAATGAAAACTAACCCGGTGACATGTTGTTTTTATTGGCTTTTTGAATTCACATAACCTTGTTCTTTCAGGAGGCAAAGTTTAAATAAAATGTTATTTTCAGTTTTTTTCCCAGTTGAACTGTGGTTTATCTCTTTAAGAAAAGGGAAAAGTGGGGGACTTTTTACTTCTATTTATGACAAGGACCTGTCAAACCTTAGCCCAGCGAATCAAATCGCTTTTTGCAACCAACCATGGGGAAACAGGGCTAGTATAACCAGCTCTTCCTTCCATCTAAGGAAAACACATGCTGCTGCACATGGAAGAGACGCAGTGCAATACAATACAGCTGTATATTTGGTCATGGTTGGTCGCAAACAGCAAATCAGGGGGCAAAGGTTTGAAGTCTTCTCTTTTCTTAAAGGAACATGGGAATCCTGTGTCAACTACCTTTTAGACAGACTATAAACATAACGTACACAACGTGTGCAATATTCTTAGTGACTGAAAGCAACGAGTTAATTAACTGTTTTATCATAGTTTATAGTTGTCTTTATTAATTTATAAAGAAACATTTACAGCCATTTTGTGGACCTTTCCCTAAAGTACTTCCAGTGGTTCAGGTGGCAGGGACTTTTTGGCAGTTCACCTAAATATAAATGTGCAGCTTTATGAAGCCCTGCAACAAGTGCAACGGTGGAATGCACTACAATTTTAGTCAAATGACTTATAGATGGGTTGGTAACGAACTGACGGGTCAGATCATCAGAAAACGTACAATGGACCTTCACCAATTCTTTCAAATAACCTCAATTTAAGACGAAAATCAGGTTAAAGATACAGTTCAACATAACCAGAAAGATGTATTGAATGAATACAATACAGAATATATTCAGACATACTCAGTATTTATCCATTTTCACTTTAATTTAGCAGAATTTGATTGATGTGTAGAACCGTAGGTTGTGCATTTTCTAAAAATCTGACCCTGTCAACAGTAGAAAATATTTTCTTATAGGCAGAGAATGGAGCTTTAAGGGGGCTAACATCCCCCCCTGCCCATACCCATAGCCATTACACAAGTTGTATCGGACTTACCAAGTTACATCAGAGAGGCAATCACAGACCAGCGAGGAGAAATTCTCATGATTTGATTGGTCAGTGCTATCCATCAGTTACCATGGTGATTGGACACTTCCATGTGAACCTCTCCTCCTGGGGCTAGAACCACTTCTCCAGGGTGCTCCATAGCAACCAGTAACTAGGGGGGTTCAGAGTTAGAGAGTATGTTGTGTTTTATTTTACCTTTCTAGAGGGTAATATGGAATGCCATAGGCTACAGCATTGGGGCTCATATCACATACAGTAGGTGATATGGCCTGTGTATTATACCTTTCTAGCAGGTAATATGGAACACCATAGAGCACCGCATTGGTGCTCATACATACAGAGGGTGGTATGACCTGGGTAATATGGAACACCATAGAGCACCACATTGGTGCTCATACATACAGAGGGTGGTATGGCCTGTGTAATATGGAATGCCATAGAGCACCGCATTGGGGCTCATACATACAGAGGGTGGTATGACCTGTGTAATATGGAATGCCATAGAGCACCGCATTGGGGCTCATACATACAGAGGGTGGTATGACCTGTGTAATATGGAATGCCATAGAGCACCGCATTGGGGCTCATACATACAGAGGGTGGTATGACCTGTGTAATATGGAATGCCATAGGCTACAGCATTGGGGCTCATACATACAGAGGGTGGTATGACCTGTGTAATATGGAATGCCATAGGCTACAGCATTGGGGCTCATACATACAGAGGGTGGTATGACCTGTGTAATATGGAATGCCATAGGCTACAGCATTGGGGCTCATACATACAGAGGGTGGTATGACCTGTGTAATATGGAATGCCATAGGCTACAGCATTGGTGCTCATACATTTTTTTTTTTTTAAAGAAATTTTATTGAGCTGGTTTCAATGACAAATACATTAATAATCTCACAGACTCAAGGGAAAAACAATTTTGGTAGCATTAGATATAAATTCGAGTTCAGATGGTATAGCTTTTAAATAATTAAACATTAAAGATATAGGTTACATATATCAACAACCAAATGTTTAGCCACTAATCGTGGCCGATATTCAAATTATGTACAAGGATTTCAATTTTTGTTTTTTCATTTATGGACACCTCCCTTCTGGGCAGGATATAAGTAGATTATACATATGAGGGTGTTATGGCCTGTGTTATATCGAATGCCATAGGCTACAGCATTGGTGCTCATACATACAGAGGGTGGTATGGCCTGTGTAATATGGAATGCCATAGGTTATAGCATTGGTACTCATACATACAGAGGGTGGTATGACCTGTGTAATATGGAATGCCATAGGTTACAGCATTGGGGCTCATACATACAGAGGGTGGTATGACCTGGGTAATATGGAATGCCATAGGCTACAGCATTGGTACTCATACATACAGAGGGTGATATGACCTGTGTAATATGGAATGCCATAGGCTACAGCATTGGGGCTCATACATACAGAGGGTGGTATGGCCTGTGTAATATGGAATGCCATAGGCTTTAGCATTGGGGCTCATACATACAAAGGGTGGTATGGCCTGTGTAATATGGAATGCCATAGGCTACAGCATTGGGGCTCATGCATACAGAGGGTGGTATGGCCTGTGTAATATGGAATGCCATAGGCTACAGCCCATACATACAGAGGGTGGTATGACCTGTGTAATATGGAATGCCATAGGCTACAGCATTGGTGCTCATACATACAGAGGGTGGTATGGCCTGTGTAATATGGAATGCCATAGGCTACGGCATTGGTGCTCATACATACAGAGGGTGGTATGGCCTGTGTAATATGGAATGCCATAGGCTACAGCATTGGGGCTCATACATACAGAGGGTGATATGACCTGTGTAATATGGAACGCCATAGGCCACAGCATTGGGGCTCATACATACAGAGGGTGGTATGGCCTGTGTAACATGGAATGCCATAGGCCACAGCATGGGGGCTCATACATACAGAGGGTGATATGGCCTGTGTAATATGAAATGCCATAGGCTACAGCATTGGGGCTCATACATACAGAGGGTGGTATGGCCTGTGTAATATGGAATGCCATAGGTTACAGCATTGGGGCTCATACATACAGAGGGTGGTATGACCTGTGTAATATGGAATGCCATAGGCTATAGCATTGGGGCTCATACATACAGAGGGTGATATGGCCTGTGTAATATGAAATGCCATAGGCTACAGCATTGGTACATTATGGAAAGCCTTTGCTTCGTTCTTCTTCTGAGTGAGTGAGTGAGATTGGTTGCTTTACGCCCTTATCAACACATTAATGGTTATATCAAGGGCGGGAGAGCTGAGAGGGAGGCAGTGTATGATCATACCCAGGAAATAGAGACAGATAAGAAGGGAGAGAGAGACAGAGAAAAGAGACAGAAAGCTGTGGTATGAACGTGGTATGTGTGGGTCACTACACATGTAGTGAGATGAAGCTGATAAATCCAATACAGACATTAATCAATAAATACAGATATTGCTGGTCATTCCCCCCCGCCTCCTCCAGGGCTGTAACCATGGCCCCCTGTCACCAAGCAACACGTATTGATGAATGATAGGATGAGTTGTTTCCATGGCAACCCTGCCTACCCACCATATCCTCCTCCATATTACATTCTGATCTCTGGGGTGGTGGCAGCCATGTTGGAATGAGTCAGCAGATCTGAGTATTGAGTGTTTGGTGCTTATTGTGGTGCATTGATACTGGGTGCATATTGTTACAGTGGGGGGGGGGGACATGAGGGGGGGGGGGGCTTTATGTTTTATAATAGGGGATTTGCATGTGCCACTGCGTATGTCTGTTACAGGGCATGCTGGGATGGATTCTGATGAAATATGAATATTTGCCATTTGAAATCTGAACATTTTTTATCGAAAATTGCAAAAATGTTTTCACCAATATCATTGCTTTTGTAAATGATCTATGAAAACCAAATGCATGATGGGTGATGGGGAAGTGATGTGATGTATAACACATGAATATTGTGGTGCATTGATACTGGGTGCATATTGTTAGCCGTGGTGGGCGGGGGGTTTTGGGGGGGGACATGAGGGGGGGGGGGGGCTTTATGTTTTATATTAGGGGATTTGCATGTGCCACCGCGCATGTCTGTTACAAGGTATGCTGGGATGGATTCTGGTAAAATCTGAATATTTGCCAACATTTTTATCGAAAATTGCAAGAATGTTTTCACCAATATCATTGCTTTTGTAAATGATCTATGAAAACCAAATAATGTATAATGGGAAATATGGGGACTTGTGTGATGGAAACATGTATAACACATGGATATTGACATTAGCGCACTGATAAATATCCCTTGCTGAACATGGCATGTTTTCTATAGAAGTCCATAACTCCATGCGAATCAAGATTCAAAATGGCGGCTATGCAAATCCCCTGCTCACTATGGCTGCAGGCTCTCAAGGTTTACATACATTGTTACAATATCACAACAAATACAGGATTGATTTAGGTAAATCCTATATAAATCATTTGGGAGGTTTGTTTTGATTGAATTGTACATTTTGGGCGACTTCAGCCATACATACATATTTGTTATTAGATATGATTGTCACATATTTATACATAAATAAATAGAGAAAATGGAATGAGTAATCAAAAATATATTGGACAAGATTTGTCTGCGTAAGTGTGAGGTCCTGCATATTATTCCTTATAACATCAGGCACAGGGCGTAAAGCAACCGATTCCACCCTAAGAAAATAATGATAACAAAAATAATAATAAAAACTGTATAACTGATTAATTGTATTATACTCGAGGAACAGACCATCCAGTATTTCATGAACCTGTCTGAACTTGCTGACTTATGTATTTTTGTGCCCACCACCCTACTCAGGGGTACTATAATGCACTCAGGGGTACAACAATGCCCCTATCTGTCTGTATGGCCAATATTTATCTATGGTCACACCCTATATTGTCGCACTCCCACCCATAACTCTGTTGTTGTTCCTGAGAGACCGTCATCACCTCCTGCTCATGTTTTATATCGCTTTGTCTACCCGCGAATGATGTCTTAATCCTTGGAGTGAGAGGTGTGGGGAGAGAGAGAGAGAGGGTGGGGAGGGAGTGAGAGGTGTGGGGAGGGAGTGAGAGGTGTGGGGAGGGAGTGAGAGGTGTGGGGAGGGAGTGAGAGGTGTGGGGAGGGAGAGAGGGGATATAGGGAGTGCAGAGAGAAGTAGACCGAGAGAGGGAGAGGAGGAGAAGGCAAGAGAGGAGAGAAAGAGGGAAAGAGAAGTAGACTGAGAGAGGGGTGGGGGAGAAGGCAAGAGAGTGAGAGAAAGAGGGAGAGAGAAGGGATATGAGAAAGAAAGGAGAGAGATCTATAGAAATACTGATAGAGGGAAAAGGGAAATGATATAGAAAAGAGGAGAAAAAGAGGTAGCACAGAGGAAGGGACAGATCACCCAACCGGGCTACAAACCTCGGTGGGAACACTGGGTGATTAGATCATGAGGTTGTGTTGCTGAGGCCGGTCTATGGGCCCAGGAACAAGACCGAGGCAACGCTGAGGTCTTGTTCCTGGGCCTGTAGACCCGGCCGAAGGAACACAACCTCATGATCTAACGGCTTTAGTCGCCATTTGTTGGGCTGTTACTGTCATCAACAACAAATTATAAATGATTCTGAAGCAAAATGAACCAGTGGAAAGCCATGATCTTGCAGTTTTGAGCAGTAAATATTGTTTTTTATTTTCGTTGATGTATGTGGTTGGCCGGAAGCGGACGTCCAATACTTAAAGGACTGGTCTGTAGGCCTACAACTGCCCTTGCTATCCCAACAAATGGCGACTAACCCTGGACAGATCCCATCCAGGGAAAGACCGATCTCATGCAAAACCCGCCATGGTTAGGGTGTGGTTTTACCCTAAATGGGTTTTGCTGGGGTTGGGGGTGGGATGACCAGCGCGGTTTTTCCCGGTGGCAAGTTTCTACCCAAGAATCAATTGCGTCAGATAGACAGCGATATGTTTAGCCAACTAGCATGACAGACACACAGACAGACAGGTTATTCATGGAAGTATAACGACAAGACAAGTTTGACTTTTTGCCTTCTTTATAGAGCAACACCAGCCCCTGGACCTGGAGCATAAATAGCTGCACTAGCAGGAGTGTGCGTGCGTGGGATTGTTGCCTTGTGAAATCATACCATGGCTGCCCTCACTTCCATTATACTTTACTCATGTTTTATTGGCTGGCGGATGTCTGTGCATTTCTCTAGGGGGGCGCTAAGGGAGATGTTGTGGACGGAATTCATTACTATTGTTTTTACTGGCCTTAAACTAGTACAACACTTTGCATGCATCTTCTGTTAGAATGATGCCAGCTTATGTCCCCTCCTCCACCACCTCCTCCTCTGCCACCTCCTCCCCCTCCTCCTCCACCACCCCCATCTCCCCCCCCCCCCCCCCAATGTCCCCCATCTGAATGGTAGATGCATGATACTATATGGGGCTGTAGGGAGACGAGTCATACAGTAGACATAGATGACAGACTGTGTCAGTTTGTGCACATGATGTCTCACGTCTGGGGAATCCTTGCTGTAGGAGCTGGGGGGCGGGAGCGGGAGGGGGTAATCAATACAACCCCCGGGGGATGGGGCACCTTCAACCAACCCCTACCTCATGGACATCAGAAAATGTACCAAATCTCCAATAACCCTATGGAAGACCAAGATGAGGTCCAAAATACAGGTCAACATAACAGAACAGCTTTTTTGAATAAACGCAATAACAAATATATCCAGATATCCAGATATGCTCTAGTCTTTTTTACTAAAAGTTTTGGTCTAATTTATCAGAATTTAATGAATATTGAGAGCTGCAGATTGTACAATGTCTGACTACTTTACCCATATACAACTGGATCCCTCCCTGGGATGTGTTCTCAAGGCCACTGGTAGAGTGGGAGTGAGGGGGTGAGGGGTGGTGGTGGAGTGAGGGTGAGTGGTTGTGGTAGAGTGAATGCCATACAGTGGCCGCCCTAGTCCCACAGTGTGACAGACTGTCAGGTACTGTATGGAATCTCTATATTAGGGATTGTCCCTCTAGGGAAAGCTTTCTCTATATGTGTGTGTTCCCTGCAGATAGAAATCGGCACAAGTTTCGGGAGATATTTTCTGGGACCACAAATGTTTTTTTCTTCACAAATTTAGTGTTTCAATATCTGTTCAAGTATCAGTACAAGAGTGACTCATATTATGACTCATATGAATGAATCTATCATTATTCTGCTGCTGTTATATATATTTATACAAGAGTTACTCATATTATGACTTATAGGACTGGATTTATCAATATTCTGCTACTGTTATACGTTTATACAAGAGTTACTCATATTATGACTTATAGGACTGAATCTATCAATATTCTGCTACTGTTATACGTTTATACAAGAGTTACTCATATTATGACTTATAGGACTGGATTTATCAATATTCTGCTACTGTTATACGTTTATACAAGAGTTACTCATATTATGACTTATAGGACTGAATCTATCAATATTCTGCTACTGTTATACGTTTATACAAGAGTTACTCATATTATGACTTATAGGGCTGGATTTATCAATATTCTGCGGCTGTTATATGTTTATACAAGAGTTACTCATATTATGACTTATAGGACTGCATTTATCAATATTCTGCGGCTGTTATATGTTTATACAAGAGTTACTCATATTGTGACTTATAGGGCTGAATTTATCAATATTCTGCTGCTGTTACATGTTGATACAAAACTATGAACTATAATCACTTGAGAGAAAACTGCTGCCGGTGAGCGTTATGAAGAGAGAAAAGTGGGGGACCTTTGAATTGAAACTTTTGCCCCCTGAATCACTTTTTGTGATGGACCATGGCCAAATATACAGCGCTGTCTATGTTCCATGTGCAGCAGCTGTGTTTCCCCTTCCATGGAAGGAAGAGCTGGTTATACTGGCCCTGCTGTGCCTTGGTTGATTGCAAAGAGCGGCTCGCGGGGCAAAGGGTTGACAGTTTCTTGTCATAAATAGAAGTAAAAAATCCCCCACTTTTCTCTCTTCTTAATAAAGAAGCTGTTTAGCCCGTGTCAACTACTTATTGGACAGAGTATAACAATAGACAGCAACAATCAGAGGGTGAGGGACTCTAGGGATGGAGAGACATGACTGTCTATGCGGGTCAGATTGTCAGAAAATACACAATTGGCAGCTGTACACATGTAGTAAATTTTGCTAAATTAAGCTGCAATTTGATCAATACTAGATAAATTCGAGTATATTCGGCATTGCATTGATTCTAGCCATCTGTTTGGTTAGGTTGAACTGTATTTTGAACTTTATTTTCGTCTGAAATTTGGTTTATTTGAAAAGATTGGTGAAGGTGAATTTTACATTTTCTGGCAACTTCACCCATGCACGTCATGGCATGACTGATTGTGGCAAGCTGTCAATATTTCCCTTTTACTGATATATTCTGGTCAGTCCAGCAAAACAGTACAATGGGGCAGTTTATTTTTCATCATTGTTATGATAATTTTTCAAACAAATGTAGGAAAACATTGTCCTATGATATAATGCAGAATAAAGCAATTACCGAAATTACCTTAAAAATTGGTTTTGAATCGAGACACGAGAAAAGTTGTGGCCCTTGTCAAGAATTGAAAAAATGCTTTTGTCCAAATCCCACACAGTAGACATTAGATGGCAAATAGTGATAGTCTATAAATCTTGTGGAAGTATTTGGTGTTTCCCATTGTGTCACTCATTCCCTACCAGTCATACACACTGATGTATAGGTAAAGTTCTAAGGTTTCTTTAATAGTTTGTATACAACAATTCCTATGTATTTATAGCTTTATATACTAGTTTTTCTTTTTTTATTACTTTCTTTTTTTCTTTTCTTTTTTACTCTCTTTTTTTCTTTTTTTTCATTACTCTCTTTTCTTAAAGAAAAAAGAGCATTGGGTCAGAAATATAACCTTCATTTGTTTACATGATTATTTTTGTGAAATAAAGGAAGCCTTGGGCTCAACTGAATAAAATGTAAAAATAGACCGAATAACTACATTTCATGTTCTTGGGTGGCCATCCTTTCATATGCAAATGAGCCTGTGACGTCAGCAAAGCGCGGGTTTATAGCGAGGCTGGGGTAATGAGTGCACTTCCGCCATGAAGCCACCCATGGGTTCTGATCACATTTTACGACAATCCACTATCTGCCGTTAACCATATCTCACCGCCGTTAAGTGCCGTAAAGTGTGATAGAGGGCGTGAGAGTCGGGACAGGAGTAATTGGGGAATGTTGTAATGGGGATTGTTAACACACGCTGCATAATTGGTTTAGTAGACACGGGGGTAATAGGGAACACATCATAAAGTCTTAGTGGTTTGTGCGCACGCACCATATGGTGCAAATGAACATCTGCGCATGCGTGGCATACGCTAGGAATTGTGGGATGGGTTCTATGCACGTTCTAGAATGTTAGAGGTAGACTTGATTTGATTTAATTTGTTTTTTATTTACCATAATCATAACATTTATGATGTGATGTGGAAAAATGAGTCACAAGTCGCAAACTGATATTTTCCAAAGTGATTTATTCACAAGATGTCTTTGTGGGAATGTTTGCATATTTGGGGTGCTTAACACTGTATCATGAATACATTTACAAAATTTCAAGACATTGACTCATTTTCCGGTGACATATATCACATTTGACAATTGCTATTCTCAGCTTAAGTTATTCTTTACCAATACAATCTATCACTTATACAGCTAAAGGCTTCAGTATACATGTACACACTAACCAACTGTAACACGGGAACAGTAACACTGATTTACCTTATATTTAAACACCTAATCACATTTGAGAACAAAATGAAAAATAATCAAGTTGAACGATGATTTTTTCACGTAATGTTTCCTCAAGGTATCTGCCAGCTTATATATCTATTACAATAAATGAATTCTGTATTTGCCAATTCATCACAGTTAATTGATGTCTTAATATAATCGCGGTCATCCAAGTATTATAGCAAGAACAGCGTAGTATCGCGTATGAGGGGGGCTATATATTCTCCGAGTATGGCCGAAAACAACGAGGCCGTAGGCCGAATTGTTTTTTGGCCATATGAGGAGAATATAGGCCACCAAAGACGCGATACTGTGCTATTCTTGCTTTTATTCCATGATTCTTAACTTAAAACAACTTTATTTGCATTAATTTCATCAAAGTGAGATGTCTGCATAGTCTCGAAAGGTTGTGACGTCACTGTACAGTACAGGGAGTTTATATTGTCCACCTTGTGAGCGGCAAGTATATCGATTATATTGTACGCTCACGGCTAAATCATGGAATAAAGGTCTCGTAACTGATCTAGATCTGACTTGGCCCCTGATTTAATCTTTACCTGACTAATACTAATAGATATAAGTTAAATCTTATCAATCTCCAATGTTCTTGGTACTAAATCATCATGATAAATATTACAGATTGATCTTTTATTCCCTGCACCAAAGTACATTTGTTCCTTCTATTTGATATTCTGAAATCTTAATATTTAAAAAAAATGTTTCCTTACAAATGTGCTTATAGATGCGTTCACACCGTTGTACACATATAAACCCAAAGCACACAGGCCATGCATCTGTATTATCTGACTCAAGGGAAGCGGGGAAGAAGGGTGTTCTACAAGTGGGAGATGAAAATAGAGGGAGGCGAGGGAGGAGGACGGAGAGGAGGGATATACCAAGGGAGAGGGAGGAGGAGGAGGGAGGAGGGATATACCAAGGGAGAGGGAGGAGGAGGACGGAGAGGAGGGATATACCAAGGGAGAGGGAGAGGGAGGAGGAGGACATGTGTGGTATGGTACAAGAAAATGAGTCACAAGTCGCAAAAGATTGATTTTGAGATATCATCTTATTTGAAAAGACGAGATCAAGCCGATTGTAATAGGTGGTAAACATTAGCACATTTTTAAATATTTCCATATTTTAGGTTTGATATTTCAATTATTCTAAAGAAATCTGTACAATAATTCTTGGTTGACAATTACTAGTAAAGTAAAATACTCCATAGAATGACCTATGATATATTTAATGTAGTCTTGAAATTGACATTTAATTCATAGGACTTCAGTCGCTAAACCACCCAGCAGGGTAAACATTGCAACAAAGCGCGATCTGGTGAATAAATCACTTTAGAAATCCCATTTATGCGACTTGTGACTCATATTCCTGGAAGACATCACATATCTAGGCAAACATCAAATCACGATTGTATGTTGTTGAAAGTTTTTATTTCAGCTACACATTATGTGCAACGATACACTATTCTTGAATGAATTGAAACAGCTGAATAAAGGCCAGGGAATCTTGCTACTTATGAACAATTGTTTGTTTGATATATTATTATGCTCCAGTTGTTAATAACCTGTATATCTTGTGCTTGCAGGGTGTCTCTGGAGGGAGCAGAAAGTGAAGTAGACTTACTCGAGGCCAAACTCGACAAGGTACGTGCTGACATCTAGTGTGTATAGCGGTAACTACCAACTCTAGTGTAGTCCCAGCCACCGTGTGTGGGAGTGAGACAGAATGCAATGTTATCTTCTTGTCATCTCCTGATTCAACACACAGCTGCTATATATATCTATTGAACTGAAATGGAGAGCATTTATTTATTTCATAATTGGGTGTTTTTGTGAGTAGCCTGTAATCACTGTATTGCTCAGGAGAGAGCTTCCTAATGATTCCTGAACTCTCTCCTACCAACACAAATACGATCTAATCGGCCATATCAGCCTTTTAAGTGTTAAACAAATATATCATCCAAACCTCCTCATGCCCCCCAAAATAGGTGTGTTTTCGATTTACCCCCACCCCCTACCTAGAACAACCTTCCACTACCTAAACAAATTTTTACCATACCAGAACAAAAATAACTAATAAAAGCAGGAAAATAGGTTTTCCTAACCAGGAACTGTCAAAAAGCACATCTCCCTTGTTTTAAACAACTATTGTTATAAAATAGACATTTTTTCCTGGAAGGTGGTTTCCTAAAACTGGGATGTGTTCCACAAAAAATGTTCCACCCCCTCTCCCCTAGTTTTCAGCTAGATAAATCCGACAAAGACCTATTTTGTTTGGGCGTCATGTCTCGCAAAATGCGATGTTTTATAGTGATTGACTATTTATTTGACGAGATGCAAAAAGGGATAATCAAAATACAATGTCTGTATTTTATTCTAAATGAAGTAGCTAAAAGTGAAAAGAAAAGTGAACTTGAACCCATATTCACCTGGAGAATATGGGTATTTATTAACTTATGACCGTGTAATATCTTAGATTTGATTCAGACTGTACTAGCAATGGCTGCCACTAGTACTCGCGGCGAGTACTAGTGGCTAGTACTAGCTGCGAGTACTAGCCGCGAGTACTAGCCGCGAGTACTAGCTGCGAGTACTAGCCGCGAGTACTAGCTGCGAGTACTAGCCGCGAGTACTAGCTGCGAGTACTAGCCGCGAGTACTAGCTGCGAGTACTAGCCGCGAGTACTAACTCTCTTCTTCTACTTTATTTCCAGCTTGTCAAACTGTGCAGTTCCATGATAGAGGCCGGCAAAGTTTTCAACCACGCCAATGGGTGAGTTATTACTCTCTAGTTAAGCACTAACCACGCCAATGGGTGAGTTATTACTCTCTAGTTAAGCACTAACCACGCCAATGGGTGAGTTATTACTCTCTAGTTAAGCACTAACCACGCCAATGGGTGAGTTATTACTCTCTAGTTAAGCACTAACCACGCCAATGGGTGAGTTATTACTTGCTATTAAAAGCTGCACTCTCAGCTACCATTGGTCAAGGACTGACTATTCTATACTTTTTGTTTAATCTTTATCTAAAAGTGTTTTGACCAAAATCTTGGAGGAATTGATCAAGTTGTTTTTGCTACATTTGCTCATTCGTATAAATTATAATTTGGAGAACCCACCCAAAATATTTCGTACGGTGACTTCACTTATTATAGCTGACCGGCGGCAGTTTTCTCTCAGATGATTTGGCTTCCAATTAATTTTTTTTTAAATATTTTCATTGGCCACACTTTAACAGTCATAACATCTAATAAAAGCAAAATATTTATATTTATATTAATCAATATTTGAATGTCTCTAATGTATATTATATTGTTTCAGTGCTTTTATGAACGGCGTGAAGGACGTCGCCAAGTGTTTCCAGGAGGACGACCTTGTGTCGGTGAGTTACGTCATCACAACGTCATCCCTTTGTGCGATTGGTCTGTTTGTATATGGTTCCCATGGTAACAGACTCACTCCTCCTTATTTTGTATGACCCCCGGTGATTTGTTGAGGAGAAAAATCATTCCCCAAATTGTTTTGCAGTTGTTCATACATACAGTCTGATTAGTTGCCTATTGAGATTTACGGGTAATAATAATTATTTTATTTCATCATTCATTGAGATGTTCCCTGACGATTTCACAAAAGAAAATGCCGATCTAAATGCAAATGGCTGATATATTTACCAAATTCAAAATGAAAATAATTACTATCCATTTTGTGACAATTGCAAGGCGATTTAAAAACATGTAATTTTGACTGGAATTTTTCTATCTACAGATAAGAGAGCTACTGTATTGCTAAGATTCAAAATTGATTTTCTTTGAATTAAATCTGTTTAACTAATTGCTGTTGGTTAAGCTAGACTATATAATTGTTATAATCCCAGGTGATTTTATTATTAAGTAATTAAGTGTCTACTTACAATAGTTAATGTTATATAAAACATTTTTTCTGAATTATCCACTGTACATCGGTCTGAAATAATTTTATTGGACCCAAATGATTTATTGCCATATCTTCACATCACCACATTGTTATAATAGAGAATCTTTATTTATATTCAAATGGCGATGTGTTAAATAAAAGTTATAGATTAATTGTGATTTTATTTCTCTACACATGAAGAATTGCCCTGATGGGGTGCGTTCAGTTCCTTGTACTATTTATAGAACAACTGGTGGTAGGACAGCGTTCCCCTGGAGGAAAACCCCCCAACAACATTCTCCATACACCCGCCACACCCCACACCCCTCCACCACCCATACCCCATACCAAATACACACAACAGTCTAGGCACAAATTAGAGTCCCTTGAACCTGAGGGAAAGTCTCTCGCTCCAAACCGCAAAACATTGTAGCGCATAATCCCATTAGGACCGCAAATACCATTATGATCCCATGGGGACGCCTAGTCCTGGGCATTGCGTCCAGTAAGATTGTATCCAGGGAGATTGTGTCCAGGGGGGATTGTATCCAGGGGGATTATGTTCAGGGGGATTGTGTCCAGGGCGATTGTGTCCAGGGAGATTGTGTTCAGGGGGATTGTATCCAGGGAGATTGTGACCAGGGGGATTGTGTCCAGGGGGATTGTGTCCAGGGGGATTGTGTCCAGGGAGATTGTGTCCAGGGGGATTGTGACCAGGGAGATTGTGTCCAGGGGGATTGTGACCAGGGGGATTGTGTCCAGGGGGGATTGTGAGCAGGGAAATTGTGTCCAGGGGGATTGTGTCCAGGGAGATTGTGACCAGGGAGATTGTGTCCAGGGAGATTGTGTCCAGGGGGATTGTGTCCAGGGAGATTGTGTCCAGGGGGATTGTGTCCAGGGAGATTGTATCCAGGGATATTGTATCCAGGGAGATTGTATCCAGGGATATTGTGTCCAGGGAGATTGTATCCAGGGGGATTGTGACCAGGGATATTGTGTCCAGGGAGATTGTGTCCAGGGGGATTGTGACCAGGGGGATTGTGTCCAGGGAGATTGTGTCCAGGGGAGGGATTGTGTCCAGGGGGATTGTGACCAGGGGGATTGTGTCCAGGGAGATTGTGTCCAGGGGAGATTGTGACCAGGGGGATTGTGTCCAGGGGGATTGTGTCCAGGGGGATTGTGACCAGGGAGAATGTGTCCAGGGGAGATTGTGTCCAGGGGGATTGTGTCCAGGGGGATTGTGTCCAGGGAGATTGTGACCAGGGGGATTGTGTCCAGGGGAGATTGTGTCCAGGGAGATTGTGTCCAGGGGAGATTGTGTCCAGGGGGATTGTATCCAGGGGGATTGTGACCAGGGGGATTGTGACCAGGGGGATTGTGACCAGGGGGATTGTGTCCAGGGGAGGGATTGTGTCCAGGGAGATTGTGTCCAGGGAGATTGTGTCCAGGGGGATTGTGTCCAGGGGGATCGTGACCAGGGGGATTGTGTCCAGGGGGATTGTGTCCAGGGGGATTGTGTCCAGGGAGATTGTGTCCAGGGGAGATTGTGTCCAGGGGAGATTGTGTCCAGGGAGATTGTGACCAGGGGGATTGTGACCAGGGGGATTGTGTCCAGGGGGGATTGTGAGCAGGGAAATTGTGTCCAGGGGGATTGTGTCCAGGGAGATTGTGACCAGGGAGATTGTGTCCAGGGGGATTGTGTCCAGGGGGATTGTGACCAGGGAGAATGTGTCCAGGGGAGATTGTGTCCAGGGGGATTGTGTCCAGGGGGATTGTGTCCAGGGAGATTGTGACCAGGGGGATTGTGTCCAGGGGAGATTGTGTCCAGGGAGATTGTGTCCAGGGGAGATTGTGTCCAGGGGGATTGTATCCAGGGGGATTGTGACCAGGGGGATTGTGACCAGGGGGATTGTGACCAGGGGGATTGTGTCCAGGGGAGGGATTGTGTCCAGGGAGATTGTGTCCAGGGAGATTGTGTCCAGGGGGATTGTGTCCAGGGGGATCGTGACCAGGGGGATTGTGTCCAGGGGGATTGTGTCCAGGGGGATTGTGTCCAGGGAGATTGTGTCCAGGGGAGATTGTGTCCAGGGGAGATTGTGTCCAGGGAGATTGTGACCAGGGAGATTGTATCCAGGGAGATTGTGTCCAGGGGAGATTGTGTCCAGGGGGGATTGTGTCCAGGGGGGATTGTGTCCAGGGGGGATTGTGTCCAGGGGAGTGGGAGGGAGTCTGTCCAGGGGGAGGCTGTCCTGTGCCCAGAACACCTAGATGTATATTACTATATCACACCCGCTTCATGGACATGAGTACATTTATTATACAACTTATTATTATAATAACACCAGTTTTGTACAAATACAGTCTGTCTCAAGCATAGGACCTTCAGCCTTACTCACACCAATCTCACCAGTACTTAACAATCAATTAATTGGTTACTTAACAGCAATGGACTAAAGATTATATGAAAATTAATATTGTGGTTGTTATTTATATGGAAGTATACTTACTAAGTGTTAGGCAATTTAAGGTAAGTTAGATTTCAAGTGATGAATATTTAGATATTTAGATAGTTTGATGATATCTTCACATTAAGTTGCCTTATTAAGAGACCCTCAGCTTTCTCAGTGGGTGTAGATCTAGTAAGAACTTACTTGAAAATAGATGTATTTTCAAATTAAAATCAAATCAAATTATTTGACTGATGCAGACGAATACAATGTACATATTCCACAGGCCTGGAAAAGGCTGAATTTAGGGAAACATATTCAAGGACTGGGAAAAGCCTGAAGGATGGGAATTTGGTTGAAAGGCCTGGGCAATCATTGGGTGTATAATAGAGGATTGAACTATATCCAGAGGTAACCACAGCACAGAGTGGGGCTTACAATGTTTGGGCATACAAATTTGAAGGTGTAATAAGATCTGGAATAAATTAGTGTAGAAATCTCCTGATGACGATGAAGATCACCAACAATCAAAACATTGAGAAATGAAAAAAAAAAAAATCAACTTACTTCCAACTTGGTGTTTGTTCGCAACAGAACTGATTCAAGTTATTGTAGAAATGTAATCAGTTATAAATAACTATTGGTGAGATTGGTGGGAGCACTGGGCTGATGTAGACATTATTCTTTCTGCTTCTTGTTGATCATTTCCACACTTTCTGCCTTCCTCCTCCTCCACCACTACTACAGGATGACAATAGTACCGCAGTAAGTTGATTGTGGCTTCATACCACCACCGCCCGCCCACACCTTCCCAACGCCGCCAGTCACTCTACTACATCATACCAGCCAGTCATTACGCCTCTTCATATTTATATATATTATATGTAACAAATAAATTCAGATGTTGGGAAAACAACACAGAACAAGGGATATAATTATATGAATCTTTATTTCCACATGTCTTATTAAATTATTATTACACATATTAATACAATAACAAGTGACATAAGTATGGGGTGTTTTATAGAACATTGGGCCAGAGTTGGAAAAATCCCGCGGCCCAGTTGTCTGCGCCACCCATGTCTGCCCTGCGGACAACCAAAAGTGAATATATGGGTGTCCGCCGGACAACCAGGTTTTATCTATTTTTAGTGTGAGCGGACTACACATATTTTGTGATATATGTCGGACAACCATATTTTGAGCAATTTTTCCAACCCTGGGTAGAGGTTCTCGTTCTTCTTGGAGTCAGTGGTTTATATTTATGGACAATAGCCAGTGGTTAAAACATTTCAGGCTTACAGTTTCGTGGACATACTGTAGTGTGCGCTTTACATTACATTGTGGACGTTAAAGTGGTTCGGCCACTGTCGACACAATTGTTAGCGAAGAACTAGTAACACCCTACACCTGCACAGCAAGCGATGAATGGCGATGAGAAGCTGATGGGAAAAGTACATCAGCAAGGCTGGCAGTGTACATTAAACATGTTTGTTGCATTGGTGCATTGTCAATGGAGTTAATGACTAGTGATTCATTAGCAATGATATCACACTTGTAAAAGCAAGAAAATTAGTTCTAGAATTGCCCATCTTATTCTGATGGTTTTGGTTGTTGAAGCAAGGATGATGCAGCTACCCATAACCCTCCTCATCAACCTTTTAAAGCTTTCAGCATACAATGGGTTCAGTGCGACTGAGGGGTCAGAAGTGCTGTCCTTGGACCCAGTGGCATGAGAGGGTTCTCTGAAATATTCTTAGAGAAATAGAGAACAAAGTCAATATGTATGCCTTGCAATATGTATGGCCCCATGTATGCAATGAATACCAAATACCACTTCTGTGACTTTGCAATGTGACTATAATTCACTATGCTTAGTTCATGAAGTAAAACGAAATGTATATTTTGATTACCTCATTTTAGCCCACAAATAGTAAAGTTTTTAGGGTCATACAAAATACTAATTTGTTAATGCAAAGTATTGTCTAAATCACATGCAACTCTTGCTCACATTTTGCAACACAGATTAAAGCACTCAGCACACAGCTATTCAGGTGGATGATTATTGGATATCTCTGGGTGACATGCTGCCTCTGCTTGATGAGTTGTATATTAACATCTAGGTGACATATATGATATTGTGACTGTTGTTCACTGAGATCAGGCATTGCTAATGTTGCTGAAGTGCTGCCTCAGCATGTGTGTAGCACAGAGAATTCTGTCTAAAGTCACAAAAACCATCAGTAAGAATGTGTCTAGGCAGCTGATCCCTGTCCACATTGGTTCATGTTGGTCACTGTGTTCCATCTTGATGTCAGTTTTTGTTCTTTCACTAAATCCATCTCAAGTACTGGTACTAATCTCTGGTGGATGATGTATGGGAGCACACACTGAGCGATGTATGTTGTCAAGAGTATGAAGTTTGAATCCCACCACAGACGGTGATGTAGAACAGCCAACCCTTACCCATGGTGGATCTTGTTGATAGCAAGCAACTGAAGGCATACTGGTATAGGTGCTATTGTCCCGCTACTTCCACCGCTACTTCTTACCCTACTCAGAAATGTAAGCAGACGACATTTTATTTTCACATAAAAATGGATGCATCAAGTAGGGTGAGAAGTAGCATAGACTGATGCCAATGCCCCGTTTCAGCTCCCGCTATTTCCCGCTACCTCCCGCTTCAAATCAAACATGTTTGATAGAAGCGGGAGCACTCCACGCTTAGAAAACGCTCCAAAAGAAGTGGGAAGTAGCGTGGCTTTGTAGCAGGGCCCAATAGCACCCATCCCCGTTACTCTCCCACTTCTGCTCCCGCTTCTTTCATCAAGAAGTGCGAGCCATAGCAGGAGAAGTAGCGGAAGTAGTAGCCGGCCAGTGGAACCCAGCTTTAATGGCTGACCACGTCCTTACCTATGGTGTCTGCTGTAGACCTAATGGCTGACCACACATGCTGAGTATCATTCACTTACCAATGCAATCATAGGGAGCTATTAGCATATGTTCAGTGTTACTGAGTCCTGCTAACCCTGGAATAGTTATGGGCTGCTAGTAGGGGGTGACCCTGGCTGATGGTTCTAGCATGTGATAGTGAGCTGTGGGCTGTATCTCTCACATAGGCCCCTACCTAAAACTGAACCGTGACAGACACATATAGTAGTAGACAAAGAAATACCACATAAGAAAGATTGGGATAGGGGGGGGGAGAACAAGAGTATGACGTATGAGACCACTCTGTCACTGGTTTCATAGGGGAGAGGCCTGGTTAATTATTCATGAATTGAATTCAATAGAAAAATATTTTATCTGTCTGAGGTTGTACAAGTAAGACAGTTAGACAAATAGGTGAGCTTGAGCTACAATTCAGGAAAAATACCTTCATAACATGCAATGTAAACATATTTAACAACATAAACACTTGTCTACAATAATAGAACAAATATTTAAAAAAAGAAGAAAAGATTGAGCTGGTATGACTGCCTGGTATGTGTAGAGTGACTGGACGGCCCCCTAGTGGTTATGTTAGACAGTAAACATGATATCACCTGGTTCTCTTCATGGTTTTCCCACCAGATGGAAGCACTGTCTGGATGCTCAGGCATGGGTGTAGATGTATGTGGCATATTTACAGTTTTTTAAACAAATTCCTGGCTGCCAACTGTTTGATGTCGGTCAAAAAGCTTCTGCTCATGTGTTTAGGGACATTGAAGATGTCATAACTAAGAAATAAAGAACATTGCAAACATATTTTAGAAAAAATTGATTGATACCTTAGCTATTTCATGGCCTGACTGAGCGTGAGATTCTTCTAACCGTATTATTTGAAATAAACACATAATCTAATCTGGATTCTGTTCTTGCTCTTGCCCATGTTGGGGTATGGATTATCACCATTTGTAACACCAGAAATATCACATAAATCTAAATCATTAGCAACACATTTTCAAGAGCAAACTCTCCTCTTTCAAACTGTTTGTTTTTATATTTATACCATAGATATTATTGGGATATAATTAAATAGTTTCATTATTAAAATTTATGTAATGATTTTTATACATTGTTATTGGGGATGTTTATCCAACCTTTTGTGAAAAAGTCTTCCAGGCGATCCTTAATGTGTAGATTAATCTCTCTCCAATAATGTAGAATTACAAATTAAAGAAATAACTGTTTCTTACACGTTAGTATCGCACATCAATCAGTTGGCAGACATTAAGTCAACGGAATATAAACTTTCACACTATATCTGTACATGTGCCTCTAGGCTGTACTTATATAAGGGAAAAGCTGCAGTTAAATAAGGGAAAAGCTGCAGTTATATAAGGGAAAAGCTGCAGTTATATAAGGGAAAAGCTGCAGTTATATAATGGGAAAGCTGCAGTTAAATAAGGGAAAAGCTGCAGTTATATAAGGGAAAATCTACAGTTATATAAGGGAAAACCTGCAGTTAAATAAGGGAAAAGCTGCAGTTATATAAGGGAAAAGCTACAGTTATATAAGGGAAAAGCTACAGTTATATAAGGGAAAAGCTGCAGTTATACAAGGGAAAAGCTACAGTTATATAAGGGAAAAGCTACAGTTATATAAGGGAAAACATGCAGTTATATAAGGAAAACATGCAGTTATATAAGGGAAATCCTGCAGTTAAATAAGGGGAAAGCTGCAGTTATATAAGGGAAAAGCTACAGTTATATAAGGGAAAACATGCAGTTATATAAGGGGAAACCATGTGTTCACTGGGAGTAAAGAGAACCGGTGAAGGACGTATATCATGTACATCTCTAAGTCTTGCAATAGAGTGTGTAAGTGTCATGGTCGCCATCACCCCGCTACAATGGGTTAGTCCTGTTCTACCACTTCCTGGTATGGAAGTGTGTTATACCCATAGACTTAGCATTGCGCACATGAATATGCTTTGTCTTCATCACCCAAGCAAAGTGTTTTGGTGGTCATAATAGTGAAGGTTTTGGCACTATATGGAAATCGGTGATCTGAACCTTTCCGATATGTTGTGGCAGTCAATAAACAGTGAAATATTCGCACGCAATGCTAAGCCTATGGGCATAATATACCTCAGTTCCCATACCTGGCACAGGTGTGTGACAGACTTGGCTACGGCGGTCATGCCACTTACATGTCCTATACTCATAATGATACTGGATACCTTTTTGTGAACGGCTCGTTGTTTGAAATGCTTTAGTATTTAGTATCCAGCTGTTTGTATGGCATTTATTTGTTAATGTAGTTGGAGAATCTCATGTTATGTATAAGTCTGTGTTAAGTTCTGGTCGTTGATCAGCTGATGTCGCATGTTCCCTGTTGTACATTCATCCTATACCACTGCACGAAACTATGCTCAGTGGGAAGTGCATTGTGATGTGTGGGCACAATGAGTGTTGACAGCCAGCCTGACTTCGTGCAGTGGTGTTTAGCCCCACTATAGGGGCTGGTGTATCCGTCTCATACATCTCATGCATAAGGGCTGACGCACACATAGCCGATTTGGCTCCTAATTGCCCCACGATTTGTGCCTCCTCATGAATCCTGAGATTTCATTTCAAACCATGGTTTATGTCGTCTCAAAAACATAAACCAGGATTTGAAATGAAATCCTAAGATTCATCAAGAGACCCAAATGGTGGGGCAATCGGGGGCCAAATCGGCTATGTGTGCGTTAGCCCTAAGAGTTGAACGGTCTGCATGTGTAAGTGTTGTTGGCAAGTAGTAAGTCGGGGTTGCCATGCTCGCGCCTGTTCATGACAAGAACAAAGCTTTCCAATGTTAAGTTTCAATCTCTGGTTCGCTAAGAGTTTCGAGGGTTGTGCGTTTAGACTTAGTAAACTTATTTGTGATCCGTTTTAGGAAAATGAGTCATAAGTTGCAAAATATGGATTTTTAGATATCAATATATTTGAAAAGAGGAGATCAAGCTGATTCCAATGATAGTAAACAGTAGGAGACCTAATAAGTATTGCTATATTTTAAGTTTGATATTTTTTATTTTGAAAAACAAAATTTGCAATGTTTCTGGATGGGTAATTACCAGTAAAATAACTAAACATACTCCATACAAATGCCTTTAAAACGCAAGGATATATTTAATACAATTTCCCGTAATTTGTTACATGGATTTATAATATGACTATCAGTGCTATAACCAGTAAAAATCAGAAGATTTCAATAATGTGATCCTGTGAAAAAAACACTTTGAAAAATATCAATTTTGCGACTTATGACTCATTTTGTTGAAACACATCACATTTTCTATGATGCAAGGGGTTTCTATGAAGAACCCCATGGTGCTTCTTGGAATATTTTAAGAAAATTGGGCAACCTCAGCGTCCCATGTACATGCATGTGTTAAGAACATTGATGTTGGACTGAAGCATGCATGAGTTGATATGGATACTTTTAGCAGACATTTTGGAATGATACATAAGTTGTTGTCCTGTTTAGCATGCTCTGTTCTATCTATCCATCTATCTATCTAAGATTCTATCTATCTAATTTTTCATAGATTTATTTCTTTTTATCTATTTCTTTCCTTTTTTCATCTACTCCTCCTCCTCCTCCTCAAGGGCAATTTCATTCATCTAAGATCATAGTGGTTCCTCCCTATTGTATTCATTTTGTCAAGAAATAGACAAATTATTAATTAAATTTGCAGTATATATAAAGTATAAGTTAAGAATATTGACATTAGACCAAGATAGGTGGGAGAGGTAAAGAGAAAATATCAATGTTTTTATTTATTTAAATAAAATATTCAGTTATATTTTATCAGAATATGTTTCTATTTATATATACCAATCCAAATCAATCTAAATATATTGGATTGAAAATTGAATATTGTCAAATTTAATTTGCATTTTGTTTTTCAGCAAGTTTTTACAAAATTATATATTGTTGCTGATTGGGATTTTTATTCATATTGGCGACATGACCCATAAAACAACCATTTGTGTGACAACAGAATGACAATTATTGTATAATTCAGCAATTTTGTTGAAAATGCACTTACAATAACCCAAGAACGGTCTGAAGTCACAGGGTGTGGATCACTTGAAACGCGTGGAATATAGAAAATGAACGCCAGGGCCTGAGGGATGTGGGGTGGCTGAGTGGTCTAAAGCGCTGGGTCGCCCCAGTGGCATGAATAACATGTTGTGGGTTTGAACCCGAGTGCGGCTACAATTGCACCTCCTGGTCTAGTCCTGGTAAAAAATATAAAAAACAAAAAAAACAAACCCCAAACCCCGTCAGATAAACTTAAGGTTTTGAGACTGATCCGGCTTTTAAAATTATAAAATGGGCCCTGAGATCTAGAACAGTCTAAGCTCAGAGTTGAGAGAGTACCTCCGAACTGAGGTAGAACTTTTTCTCAACTTTTTGTCAAATTTGCTTGACATGAAACGTATCACGAATGTAAAATTTGTCAATAAAAGTTTATAAAAAAAAACGCAAACCACAAAATGTCATTAAAATCCCATTAGGACGCCCACTCCAGGGCCAGGAAAGCCATTAGCGCAGTATGCGTCCAATCACTGACATACCATTCTTATCTGATCAGACAGGCTCTAAGCCTAGACTGGTAGATCAAGGTTAATTAATGGGCAAAATGCTTACACAGTGTAGGTTCATAGCTGACACAGTCCCTCCAAACTGAGGGTCCTAACCACAAAATCCCATTTGAATCTCATTAAGACGACGGTGGTTCAGCTACTCCGGCCCGGGAAAGTCATTTTCATTAGCGCAGTAGGCGTCCAATCACTGACATACCGTTCCATCCGATCATAGTGGCTGTGAGCCTAGCGTAGCATCCACTATACATAGTATTCACTGACGTCACAGCGCTGGCCGCAGCTCGCCATACTTTGGGTCAACCCCTGTAAACATTAGCTGGACATGAGTGCTCCAAGCCTCAAAATGCTGTTTTTCGGCCGTTTTCACCTCCGATAGTTTAGAGAATGTAATAATTATAAAGTATGCTGAAAGGTTCGATGGTCATTTTTGAGTGTGTCATGATGGAATAATGAGTATAATCGCCATTATCAAACATTCCAAACAGGAAAGCCCACCAATCTGGTGCTTCCCGCTATCTATGTAACCACACATTATGGCTGCCAATGAGGATTGCCGCTGACTGGGGTGACATTATGTGAATACTATGTATTGGAGGTTTGGGTGAATAGGTGGTCAACTGCAGGGCCGGGAAAGCAGTAGGCGTCCAATCAATGACATACAGCTTTGAAAAGTCTTTAGTTAGTTGTGTCCCAGCCCGTGGTGGAGACCCGCTGCTGGTGTGGTTGGGTTATTGTACGGTGCACATACGGCCAGTCTAGTAGACACATTACTACAGGAAGAAATAAATATTACATTATTTCATTTATTTATTATTTGTCATTTGTAGGAATCCCTCACCCGGTTCACACACGCAATGGCTGAACTACAGAAATACCACACGGTCGGTACAACTCCCTTCTCCTTCCTACCTCCTCCTAAACTATTCTTACTCCAAGTTTTTAACATAAATATTGATATGTTTCGTGTCAGTATTGCTTGTACTACTAAATATAGATGATAGTTAAAATGGCTAATAATATCAATAACAGTAATGATATAAGTAATAATAATAAGTTTATGTCCTTACTAGAAGGGGTCCATCTATACTATCAAAAACTAATTTCCACCTATAGATAATATTCTGTTTGTCTAAAGTGGATAAATGTTAGCTAATTGAGTCAGTTTAATTTTAACCTTGTTATTCGTGTTTCAGATATTACTTGACCAAGCACATCGGTCCGTTTGCAAAAACCTCAAGAACTTCATAAATAAGTAAGTCACGTATTCGCCTAATTGTGTATTATATGTGTGTGTTATATACATGCACTCACACCTGTAATTACTTTATACATAAGCACCACTTGGGACAGGTGAAAAACCCTATAATCCCAGTATAGATAGAATATAAAATTTTCCCCTCCCTCCCTCCTTCCTCCCTTCCCCTTCCTCCCTTCCCCTTCCTCCCTTCCCCTTCCTCCCTTCCCCTTCCTCCCTTCCCCTTCCTCCCTTCCCCTTCCTCCCTTCCCCTTCCTCCCTTCCCCTTCCTCCCTTCCCCTTCCTCCCTTCCCCTTCCTCCCTTCCCCTTCCTCCCTTCCCCTTCCTCCCTTCCCCTTCCTCCCTTCCCCTTCCTCCCTTCCCCTTCCTCCCTTCCCCTTCCTCCCTTCCCCTTCCTCCCTTCCCCTTCCTCCCTTCCCCTTCCTCCCTTCCCCTTCCTCCCTTCCCCTTCCTCCCTTCCCCTTCCTCCCTTCCCCTTCCTCCCTTCCCCTTCCTCCCTTCCCCTTCCTCCCTTCCCCTTCCTCCCTTCCCCTTCCTCCCTTCCCCTTCCTCCCTTCCCCTTCCTCCCTTCCCCTTCCTCCCTTCCCCTTCCTCCCTTCCCCTTCCTCCCTTCCCCTTCTTCCCTTCCCCTTCCTCACTTCCCCTTCCTCCCTTCCCCTTCCTCCCTTCCCCTTCCTCCCTTCCCCTTCCTCCCTTCCCCTTCCTCCCTTCCCCTTCCTCCCTTCCCCTTCCTCCCTTCCCCTTCCTCCCTTCCCCTTCCTCCCTTCCCCTTCCCCTTCCTCCCTTCCCCTTCCTCCCTTCCCCTTCCTCCCTTCCCCTTCCTCACTTCCCCTTCCTCCCTTCCCCTTCCTCCCTTCCCCTTCCTCCCTTCCCCTTCCTCACTTCCCCTTCCTCCCTTCCCCTTCCTCCCTTCCCCTTCTTCCCTTCCCCTTCCTCCCTTCCCCTTCCTCCCTTCCCCTTCCTCCCTTCCCCTTCCTCCCTTCCCTTCCTTCTTGCCATTATTCCTTTACCTAATAGACCTGGTCCGAATTGAGAAATCCCCATTGACCCACCGAGGCCAGAATGAAGGCTCACGGTCAATTTGGACCGGAACTGGGGCCAGAAACATTTGTTTACATTTTGTGTCATAGGAAAGTGTATGGACGTAGGGAGGACCCAACATTGAATGTCATTTTAGCAATAGAAAAACATCTAATATAACCACCAAATTAGAGGATATAAAAGACAACACTATGCACATCAGTAAAGCCCTCATTGGATACTATGTCAGCTCCAAGAAATTCAATAAATTGGGTTCATTTAAATGGCTAAATTCAAGTCCACCTGACAGACTGACATGTAGATGAACCAAGTGACCTATGCCCAGCTTGCCGGGTGCGCTGCCCTGCACCCGGCCCGGCAACTGGCCCTGCACATATACAGGGCCTTAGCTGTGGTCACAGCCCTGCCCACACTCAGATAGGCCTCGGCGCCTTAAATTAGTGTCAGCTGCACCTATCTTAAGCCATATGGCCAATTCGAAAGAGCCCTATTGATTCATTCATCAACTTTTATTTTCCTCTAACTTCTTGCAATTGTACTTTACAATTTATTGTTGTATTGACAGTGACATCCGCAAGGTGAAGGAGACGCGGAAACACTTTGAGAAGATCAGTGACGACATGGACAACGCCTTGCTCAAGAACTCGCAGGCGCCGAGATCTCGTCCCCAGGAGTGCGAGGACGCTAATAACGTACTGATGGCCATGCGCTCCTGCTTTGGGCACACGTCACTAGACTATGTCTTCCAGGTGGGTGTAGTACTGGGGGGGGGGGAGGGGTGTGTGGTGGGGAGGGGGGGAGGGGGGGGGACGCTAATAACGTACTGATGGCCATGCGCTCCTGCTTTGGACACACGTCACTAGACTATGTCTTCCAGGTGGGTGTAGTACTGGGGGGGGGGGAGGGGGGAGGGGAGGGGGGGAGGGGGAGGACGCTAATAACGTACTGATGGCCATGCGCTCCTGCTTTGGACACACGTCACTAGACTATGTCTTCCAGGTGGGTGTAGTACTGGGGGGGGAGGGGGGGAGGGGGGGAGGGGAGGGGGGACGCTAATAACGTACTGATGGCCATGCGCTCCTGCTTTGGACACACGTCACTAGACTATGTCTTCCAGGTGGGTGTAGTACTGGGGGGGAGGGGGGGGAGGGGGGGAGGGGGAGGGGGAGGACGCTAATAACGTACTGATGGCCATGCGCTCCTGCTTTGGACACACGTCACTAGACTATGTCTTCCAGGTGGGTGTAGTACTGGGGGGGAGGGGGGGGAGGGGGGGAGGGGGGGGGACGCTAATAACGTACTGATGGCCATGCGCTCCTGCTTTGGACACACGTCACTAGACTATGTCTTCCAGGTGGGTGTAGATAAAAATAAGTGAAAAATAAAAAATATTTAAACAAAAAAAAATAGGGGGAGGGGGGATGGTGGGGGAAGGGGGGTAGGGAAAGAGAGGAGAGCTGCTGCTTTGGGCACACCTCACTAGACTACGGCTTCCAGGTAGGTGTAGTTGGGGGGGGGGAGATATAGAGGGACAGATAGAGAGGGAGAGAGGGAAAAGGAGGAGAGTGAGAGGGAGGGACAGAGAGGGAGGGGGAGGGGATGCTCAGAGAGAGAGGAAGGGGGAGGAGATAGAGAGGGAAAAGGAGAGAGAAGACAATGGTGGACAAGGAAGACAAGGGAGAAAGAGTAGAGGGAGGATAACAGAGAGAGATAGAGCGAGAGGGAGAGGGAAGGAGATAGAGAGAGAAGAAAGAGGTAGAGAGACGGGAAAAAGAGGAGAGAGAGAGGGAGAAAGAGAAATAGAGAGAGGGGGAGTGATATAGTGAGAGAGACTGGAGGAGAGGAGAACGAGAGAAGAAGAAAGCGGGAGAGAAGAGAGAGAGAAGGGCATGAGAAGACAGACAGAGAAAGGCAAAAACATGAATGGAAGGAGGAAAGAAAGGGAAATGATATGTAATGTAATGTATTACCTACAGAATAACAAACCCAGGAAACTATGTCAGGTATTTACTGTCCAAATACAAAACAAATAAATAAAACCACGACCCAATAATCCTGAGAGCCAAGCTATAAATACCCAGTCTGATGTCACTCATATTTTTATCATTTCTTCATGGGTTGAGCCCGCAAGTCGTGTACAGGAGGTCTGGGGAAACATTCTAAATAGTTATTAAACAATAAACACTATGTACACCATTTAAAAGGAATATTAGACTATTTATATATTTAGAAATATTCTATATTAGACCTCATTTAGGGACATTTCATGCACTCAGTCAATCCGTCCCACATTTTACCCGTTTCATCCCCCCTATTACTGTCATAGATGAACATGTTTAGTCAGTTTAGAACTGGATTTTAAGATCATGCTGTAATAGTTAAGAGCATTTTATGGCAGTGATTTATAATCTTTTAGTTTAGTTTACCGTTTATACTTTTCATCATCAATAATAGTGGAGTAATTGGCAATTTTAAATAGTGATTCCTAAGTCATTTAGATGTAGCCTAAGTCATTTAGATGGGATCTTGGGGGTAAGGGCATAGACAGGCGAGTCAGGAAGGGGAAGCAAGGGAGGAACCACACATGCAATAGGAGATGTGCATGTCTCACTGCGCATGTCTGTTACAGTGCATGCTGGGATGGACTCACTTCAAATCTGACATACTGTGATAAAAATATTTATCGAAAAATGCAAGGATCCTTTCCTTTCACCAAGTGATATCATATCTTGTGTAAAATGATTTATAAAAACCAAATGCATGATGGGAATGATTTATGGAAACATGTAAAACACCTGCTTATTGACATGATATCACTGTTGCATATTCCACATATAACATGTTTTCAACAGCTTTTACACTGACATACAACTCCCATTATTCCATATGAATTAAGTTTCAAGAGTCTAAATAATTGAGACGACTCAAAACACGAAGGGACACAGATATTTGGAGGTTTTTTTGGGCCTTATTGCGTATTTTGAAATGAAATTGAGTGTTGAGTGTACATATTTTAAAGTCCCGACCCAAACACATCTGAAACTGGACCCAGTCTCACTTATTTCTGCATCTTCTATTTTTCAGATCAACATTCTCCACTCCAAGAAACGTTTTGATGTTTTAGGCACCGTAAGTACATTTTATTTACTTTCTCTCTCTCTCCCACAACATCACTCTTCCCGAGTCTATTTTTCTCTTCCGTTATTTGCTGAAATGATGTCTTTGATCGAGGCTAAAATGAACAACGTGCTTCCCTCCCCGCCCGGCAGGGGAAAAATTAGTCCTGATGAGAGACACGAGGGGGCAGCAGCAGATGGGACTTAGTGCGGGTAATGTACACCAGGTGGCGGGAGTGTTTCGTGCAGAGGTGGATAGAGGGCGGTAGTGGCGTCTCCACAGCCCTGAAAAAACTTGAATTCGGGAGGAATTTATAAATTAGACCTGGAAATAGAATTAAAACTGTTGGTACCGGCTGGAAACGTTTGAATCCGTCTTGGAAATCGGTCAGCAAAGACTTCGTACCCCTGGCCCTACACAGATATATTTTAAATTGTAAAATAGTGGAGAATCACCGAGTAATTCAGGCACTAAATTAAATAAATAAATCAGAGGGAAGCAATGTTGGTTGTTCAGCTCATTATGTCCACCAGATAACAATCAACCCAAAGTTGGGAGAATAGCAGATGTCCAGATTCATAGCCTAGCACTAGGATGATATAGTAGAGGGACACTTGGTCAGTAAATCGAATTATATCAACCTTATCGCTAAGAATTTATCTAATAAATGACCCAAAAGATTCAATTTTTTTTACAATATACTGATAATGTCTCAATATCAAGAACTTTTCAAATAGTTCGATCACATTAAATCAAGTTCCAATTAGGGGGGGGGTTGTAGAATTGCTTGTGTAAGTCCTCCCCCATGTTGCAAGAGCCCAGGGATTAATTATGTTCTTGGGGATTGTTTGGTTGTTGTTTTTTCGTGGCCAGATATATTTAACATTATTTCGAAAATAAGCCTATTTAATCAAAATGGTCGTCTCCATGTATTGCCACATATTGCCATATAAGACAATTTAATTCAGAAGAACACAAAAGACCACTAATCCTCCCAATTCAACATTACCCAATATTCTAAAATCTTAATTAAGGAATGTTTTGTCCTTACAAATTACAACTGCCTCACCTATTATGACAAACAAAATCAAATTTACTCCTATTGTGACTTAAGGACTAGATTTGTCAATATTCTGCTGCTGTTATATATTTATACAATAATTTGAAGTAGAGTCATCATAAGAAAGAATTTGTGCGGGTCTGACTCCACTAATTTAGTAAATACAAATAAGGATAAGAAGCCCTGCAACCCTACAAAATCCTCCAAAACTTCGGTCAAATGACTTTAAGAATGGAATGGAATGACAAAAAAATGGAAGAAAATGTAGAAAACTTTGGTTTTCACCGACGTTAACTGAGAGTACAGCTTTAATTATATATTAGGCCTTTAAGTGAAATAAAACAAAAATAAAGTATGTTTTGTGGTTACAAATGACTGACTATTTGCTGGTATTTATGTTACACATGTTATCCTACATGCATATTTAACATTATTTCGAAGATAAACATATTCAATAAAAAGGAACTGAACGATTTGTGGTCTCGTAGCGAGGTGGTCTCGTTAGAGAGGCTAATCTAATAAGAGGAAAGCAATTTGGGACTGAGAGAAACTGGTCCTAATAGAGGGTGGTCTCTATAGAGAGGTGGTCTTCATGCGAGATTTCACTGTATTGCCACATATTGCCAATAAGACAATTTAACTCACAAAGACCACTAAACCTCCCAATTCAACACAGCTTTAACATTACCCAATATTTGAACCTCTTATTTAAAGAATTAATTACAAATGATTCTCCTGATGAAGATCGTCTAGATCGAAACGTTGAGAAATAAATAAAGAAACCGAAACTTACTCACTTCCTTCATGGTGTTTTTTCGCGTTGAACCATCGTCATTTTATCATCTTAATTAAAGAATTAATGACACATTACTGACTATTCGCTATTCGTGTTCCAGATGTTGTCCTACATGCATGCACAGAACGCCTACTTCCATCAAGGCTCGGACCTGTTCGTCGACCTCGATACCTACATGAAGCAAGTGGCCGCCCAGGTAATTAACCATTAATTAACATTAATTAATTATATATCTTTATACCCTATACTCACTGAAGCCGACAAGGAAAGCTCATATAATAAAACATTGTTTTTTCAAACGATGGTGGTGATTTCCTAGGATTGTAAGGGGAAAAAAAAACAAAATAAAAAGTAAAACAAAATAAATCCGGTCACTTTTATTACGTTGTGTTGATATATGATACACGTATTGCTGGCAACACATTGGTGGCAAATCGTGTGTGTATCGGCTAGCTTATCGGCTACAGTGGATGCCTGCCTTTATGCTAATTAGATGAGTTAAGAGTAATATAGTTATCAAGGTTATTATAGGACTTATAGGGCTTACCCACTACGTCGCAAGGAAGACACTAGGCCTTGCGATGTAATGGAGACTAGCTTGCGATTGCTCTTTTTAAAAAAATATTTTTATTTAACAAATTTTAGAGTAAGACCTAACTATTTGTCAAGACCAGAGCTCATGGGTTGAACTGTGCTATTCTGCCTGGTGCTGTTTCTAACTAATCTAATTTAGTTAATAAAGTTCGTGATAACAGCAATTTAGTTTAAAAAGATGATGCCATTGAGATATTGGATAAGCATCTTACAATTAATAAAGCTTGCTATAACAGCAGTTGTGATGTGTCACAGGAAAAAGAGTCATAAGTCGCCATAAAATTGACTTCATATTTGAAAAGATGAGATCAAACCGTTTCCAATGCTAGTGAATATTCGGACATCTAATAATAATTTTGTGCATATTTTATTTATATTTTAATATTCTAATTATCATCCTAGATGTTTCTGGAAAGATCGAGAAAGATCGTAAACTATTACGCACAAACCACATCAGACAGAACACAGCATCGCATACATGTGGTTTATAGGGGATTTGTATGTCTCACTGCGCATGTCTATTACAGTGCATGCTGGGATGGATTCAGTTCAAATCTGACAAACAAATATTTAGCAATATTTTTATCGAAAAATGCAAGGATCTTTTTTTTTTACAAATATCACAGCTTGTGTAAATGATCTATAAAACATGTTACGAAAGGTGAAGTCTTGTTTTATGGAACCATGTAAAACACATGACTATTTACATGGGATCACGGTTGAACATGGGATGTTTGCTATTGGTTTTACACTCACATACATCTCCCATAATTCCATGCGAATCAAGATTCAAGATGGCGGACGTGCAAATCCCCTATTCTGCCATAATTTAATTCAAAATTCAAAATTCTGAATGGCATGCTTGTTCGTACCTAGGGTCTAGGTAATGTTATTTAATAGCGGAACTCTACTAGAGGGAAAACGGTGGCGACAAATTTTCTTGTTGCCCACTAACAACAGTTCATTTCATGTTTGTAATTTAAACGCAAATGGAGGAGTGTCAGATGTGTTGCCAGATTCTCTGGGAACTGTTGTTTCTGTATGGATATTTGTTGCAACAAATTAGTGGGCAACAAGAAAATTTGTCGGCGCCGTTTTTCTCTCTAGTGGAGTCGCCCTATTATTCGCGTTAGCGTTTTACTCTGGATTTAAGAGGAGAAGACATAGATATACTGACAAACGTGGCCCCCGACTGTTTGGGCCACTTTTTCCCCCCCTTTTCCCCTTTCCTGTCTTTCCTATTCTATTCCTTACCCTAGAGAAAAGTTTCGGACGTATACCTAGTGGCATTACATTTTAGTTTGTAACTGAGGACTATTTTCATTTTGTGTTTTCGGCACAAGGACTCACACCAAAGGAAGTGATCACGATCGTGATCACCCTGACTAAGACTTTAGCCCTTATCAGATCAGAGGCAGGCCCTTTACCCCTTATCAGATCAGAGACAGGCCAGACAGGCCAGAAAGGCTAAGGCCAGGCTAAAGGCTAGGCTAGGGGGTGGTGTTACCCCAGTGTAACCACAGAGAGAGACTGACCGGATATCAGATGCTGATATCAGATTATCCCACCACCACCAGCTTTACCCCAGTGCTAGCACCCCAGTCAGTGTAATAAAAGTCTGACCACATGGTAATAAAAGTCAGGTGTCCACACAGAGCTGTCACAGAGTTGTTCTATCAACTTTTTAAATTTAAGGATGTACAAAAATAAGTCATGTGTAAATATATTCTCCTTAACATAAGAAAACTTTTGGTCTTTATTCCATAATTCTATCTTGTTTAGAAGCCAAGATAATATTTTATACATTAAACCAAACCCTCTGGTATGTGTGGAGTAGGTCCTCTCTCTCTCTGTGGATTGAATTATTGCAGGTGGCTCCTTTCCACCACAACGACCACAATAATTCAGCCTCTCATGTCAGTATCCCTTTCATGAGCCCCTCTCATCACATCTGCAAGCAAATTCTTTTCATTGCTTCTTCTAAGTTTATTTATTCCCCAGTTCAAAGAAATCAGCCTATTAGAGAAATGTAATTTATCAAATTTAATATTTGACTAAGAGAGGCTCTTACAGTCAAATAGTAAATGGCAGGATATGCTGAATAAAACCTTTTTTCTTAAAAAAAATCATAATTATGTGCGCTTAAAATAGTCAATGAAATATGCTGGAACTAGCAAAAGGATGCATACAACATTAAAGTTTCCTTTTTAAAAAATGTTTTCGAAACTCATTTCCCTGTGACACATCACATATGGTGTTTATTACACGTTTATTGCACCTGGGCCAATAGGGTTCTGTAAGCACCACCACCTCTACAGGAGTAACCACAAATGGGTCAGATTTTCAGAAAATGTACAATTGGCAGATTTAGTACATTCAAAATATAACTTCATAATAGTAAGAATTCATTTCATCACCTCACCTCATATATCATCAACACCATCGATCCTCGGAATTTTTTTTTTCATTTTTTTTTTCATCTACATTGTCTAGGGTCTTGCTCCCAACCGCAAAATGCCATTGAAATGCTCCAAACCGCAAATGTCATTTTTAAATGTCATTTTTTTTTTTTTTTTTTCATTTTTTTTTACCATCTACTCCTAACCGCAAAATGCCATTGACTTTTTGATTGACAATTCTGATTTTTCGATTGACTATTTCGACTTTCCAATTTATTGTTCTGACTTTATGACTTTTCGATTGACTATTTCGACTTTCTGATAGACTGTTCTGACTTAATGGTTGACTATTCTGACTTAACAATTGACTTTTAGATTGACTATTTTGACTTTACGATTGACTTTTCTGATTTTACGATTGACTTTTCTGATTTTACGATTGACTATTTTGACTTTTCGATCACCTATTTTGACTTTTCGTTAGACTATTTCAAATTAAAATGATTAAAATGACTTTTTGATTGACTTTTTTTACTTTTCGATTGACTATTTTGACTTTTTGATTGACTATTCTGACTTTCGATTGACTTTTTTATTGACTTTTCTGATTGACTTATGATTGACTTTTTACTTTTTGATTGACTATTTCGACTTTCTTATTGACTTTCTGATTGACTTTTCTAACTTTCTGATTTACTTTGATTGACTATTTCGACTTTCTGATTGACTATTCTGACTTAACGAATGACATTTCTGACTTTTTGATTGACTTTCTGATTGACTATTCTATATATGCCCCCATTTAAAGGCCACAAGGATATATCATGAATGAAATCGAAATATAACTTAATGTAATTGTACTTAGTTTCATGTAATAGAATAATACTTAATTGTCACTGGTCAAATCAATAAGGCCACCAAAAATAGGTGCGTTTCCGATTACCCCCACCACCAACCCCCTACATAGAAAAACATTCCCCTCCCTGCCTTTTTTTGGCCTAAATTGAAAACATCCCTCTTTACCAATGTATAAACACCCCACCTATTAGCTAACGCTGTGTTGGTAAAAAATCCAACACTCCATCAGCCTCATTCCTCTCTTGTAGATGAGCTATTCTAGGTATACCCACCATTAGCCTAGGGTATAGGTAATGTTATATATATAATAGATGAGCTATTCTAAGTAAAGAATGTGTATAAAGCTGATGTGGTCGTTTGTTTCAGATTGACCTGGGAAAGGTAACATTTTACCACCTAGAATCTGATGTGGATTAATTTACTTGATTTAAGCAAGATCTCAAGATCTATGTATAATTTTCTTCGTTTCAGTTTGGGTGATTTGATCTCTCAGGCACTGCTGTGTTATATAGTTGTAGCTTGTCTATTCGGATAAATAATAATCCCCCACCCCCACCCACCCGCACACACAACAAAAAGAATGAGAAAGGAAAGATGTATTAAGATATTTTCTGTTAAAGAATAAAGATAAACCACGTACATGCATGCATGTTGACCCATTTAATGCATACATACATGTTTACATACATAACATGTATACATACAAACACATATAATGTATACATGCATACAAGCAACATGGGTGCGTGGGGTTATATGTATAAAATCTGTATTTTCTATAATACATACTTATAGGGCGACTCCACTAGAGAGGAAACGGTGCTGACAAATGTTGTTGTTGCCCACTAATTTGTTGCAACAAATATCTATACAGAAACAATAGTTTCCAGAGAATGTGGCAACACATCTGATACTCCTCCATTTGCGTTTTTATTGCAAACATGAAATGAACTGATGTGCAACAAAAAATTGTCGCCGCCGTTTTTCCTCTAGTGGAGTTCCGCTATTATTGAGAGAATCTCTCCAAACAATGCCTCCCGCTCCAAACTGCAAAATGTCATTATATTCCCATTAGGACGTCTACTCACCAGGGAAACCCATTAGCGCAGTAGGCGTCCAATCACTGAATACCATGGTTTATCTGATCTGAGAGGCTGTGAGCCTAGACAGTGTTTATCAGACCGTTATGTCTCCCCACCTCATCCCCTGTGCCTTCTACACTGACATAAATCATTTGTGATAGAGAAAAATGAGTCACAACATTCGCAACATTGATAGTTTTCAAAGTGTTTTTTTTTAAATTGTGGGAAATGTAGACGCATTTAGTTTGAAGCCAAGGAAAGACAAACTTTTCAAAGTGTTTTAATCACGCGATCTGTTTGCTGGAACGTTCTAATCCTTGAGATATCTAGTACGTTAAGTCATATCAATACATGTAGCCAATTTCATGACTGTATTCAATATATCCTTGCGTTTCTACGGTCATCCTATGGAGTGTATTTAGCTACTTTACTAGTCATTGTCCGCCCGGAAATATTGCAAACTTTTTTTGTATACATAAGAAAATCATACATGAAATATATAATTTTTGCTTAATGGAATCCACTTGATCTCATCTTTTCAAATCTGATGATATCTCAAAATCCATTTTTATTTTTACTTATGACTCATTTTACTCTCACACATTACAATTCTGTGGATAAAATCTAAACCTAATTAATCCACAATTAATGTGATCATAGACATTGTATCTCTCTGATGAACGGATAATTATAAATGCTTCATGTGCTGTGGCATATGGCAATAAATATTAATGTTTGTTGTAACATTGTATAATAAGGGGTTTGTACAGGGAAAGGTTATTTAACTCCCTATGCCTATATGTTTGTTGTATAAACTTAAGTAATGATGGTCTGACTTGTTTGGCTTTGTCAAAATGTTTGGCTTTAATCAATTTAAGGTAATCTGTCTAAGTAGAAATGACCTTCAATAACCTTCAATGGTTGTCATGACAACCAATGTGTTTTTACTAGGTTTACGGCGCGAAAACCTTTTAAACCAAACACTTTTTCTATTTTTATCATTAAAAATCCTATATAATAATACAGTTAACTAACTCGTTGGTTTCAGTCGCTTAGAATATTGCACTTATAGTTGCTACATAACTCGTGCAATATTCACGCTCCATCAACGTTGGTTAACAACCTGTATATATTATACATAAATCGTTGTTTCCACAAGTGTTGCATATAAACGGTATATTTTCTAAACTACGTTACAAAGTGTTTCAGTTTGTCAGACAGTACTCTCTATATACTGAACCTGGCTACAAGCTACCCATAATTCCCCCTGTTCCACCATTTTGTGGTTTAAAGCTGCACTCTCAGCTAACGCCAGTACCAAATATTTTAAACATTTTTGTTCTGTTTTTCAAACTCATCTATAAGTCATTTGACCATAATTTTGGAGTATTTTGCCAAGTTGTTTTGCTATAAAGCTTCATAAATGCTCGCATTTATATTTGGAGAACCGACCCGAATACTTTCCTGTGCTGGCTTCACTTATTATCGCTCACCGGCAGCTGTATCGTCCGTTCCCACTTGAAATTATTGTATTGTCAAATAACCATATAACAGCAGCAAAATATTGATAATTCATAATATGTATGAACATAACATCAGTAGAATATTGATAACTCAGTTTTGACAGTTTTAAGTTTTATAAAGTCATAATAAAGTAAATTTGGTATGATTTTATTTGTCATAATAGCTGAGAATGCAGCTTTAATCGTGACATGCTTAGATAAAGCTAAATAATAAATAACGTATGAACTGAAGCACCTAAGGTAAACAAGATGGTTACTAGCTGTGTATAGCAGAACACTGGATGTTAACTTGTCTCTATATCATTAAGGCATTATTGTGATGAGGTGTATTTTTAACATGAAATATAATGTTTAGAAGGTGTGCACTTATACCATGGTGTTGTTGGTATAAGGAATGTACTGTGGAATGGTCTAGTCTGTACGAAAAGTAGTTGACACGTGATTCCTTAGTCCCTTTGAGGGGAGGGAAAAGTGGGGGATTGTTGACTTCAAACCTTTACCCCGTGAATCACCGTTTGCGACTGACCATGCCCAAATATACATAGATTTCACATGACGTCACCCAGTAGGCTGGGCTATCACAGTGGCTACCATGTCTGGGGTCACTGCTATGCTTGCCGTCTATGGCGGGGGTATCAAAACAAAGTTGATAAAACTCACAAGAGTAGATACTTGGGTAATTCTACACTAAAGGCAGATTATCTAACCTATCATGAAGATATTGTTGAGGAAGATGAAAATTAGTAAAGGTTAAAACAGCCAGAAAACGGTATTTTCAAGTATCGCAGCATACATAGGCATTTAACTTGACCCCAAACATGGCCAGGGCCGTGACGTCAGTGAAATCTATGTATACAGCGGGCTATATTGGCTCTGTTTCCCCATGGTTGATTACTAAGAGCGGCTCGCTGGGCAAAGGGTTGACAGGTCCATGTCATAAATAGAACTTTTCTCTCTTAAAGGGACTAAGGAATCACGTTTCAACTACTTTTCAGACAGACTATAGAGAGGGTTAAGTCACAGTTCTCCAGCACTAGAGGGTTAAGTTATTGCTCTTCTGAATCTGTAGATCTTTATAAAAGGGTTAAAAATGTTTCATATCTGTCTTAAAAGTTTTAAACTCATAAAGGTCATTAGTTTTATTCTTAGTCAATGAAAGTCATTAAATCAGGTAGCAAATACCCTTGTTGACTGATGCCTCTATTTGTCTATGATTTTATAATTAGTTTCAAAGGTATATATCATGTTAGATTCATGTTAAAGTAATGCTAAAAGGTATATTTGGCCTTTGGAAGAGACGGATCAACCTTTTTACATAGGCGTCTCTCTGGCAAGATCTGTACATTTAGATACAAACCGTGTAATATGTCATGTTTATTCCACGTTAAATTGATGCTATAAGGTATATTTCATGTTAAATCATGCTAAAAGGTATGTTTCATGTCTAACCATGCTATAAGGTAAACTTCATGTTTAATTCATGCTATAAAGTATATTTCATGTTTAATCATGCTATAAAGTATATTTCATGTTTAATCATGCTATAAGTTATATTTCATGTTTAATCATGCTATAAGGTATATTTCATGTCTAATCATGCTATAAGGTACATTTCGTGTTTAATCATGCTATAAGGTATATTTCATGTTAATTCATGCTATAAAGTATATTTCATGTTTAATCATGCTAAAAGGTATATTCCATGTTGAATTCATGCTAATGTTGAATTAACTTGTTGCAGTTGGATGACCTGAATGCGAAGGCAGCGTTGGAGAGGAAGGAGATGGAGGAGCGGCACACACTGGTGCAGCAAAGGGTGAGTAAACTGCATAGTCCTTTATTGTCCTTACAACAGCTGCATAGTGGTTTCTTGTCCTTACAACAGCTGCATATTGGTTTATTGTCCTTACAACTCTTTTATATCTATTTCTTGTCCTTCCATTTCAGACTTCCTATTCGTTTATTGTCCTTCCATTTAGTGCAGCATAGGCTGAGGCTGTTTTATATCTGTTTCTTGTCCTTCCGTTTCACACTTTTTTTTCAAGAGGTTCCTTGGCCTTAGCCTTAACCTGAACAGTAATATTTACGAGATTGTGATAATTTATTCAACTGAAAAGTGATCGGGTGATTATGTTTGCTAGTTCCCAGAACCAGTATATTCAAACTGAGCATTTTGTATAAGGACCTATAACAGAACAAGATCAAATTGATCTGATTTATTAGAATAATGATACGGTCACCGGCTGACCCAATTAAATCTCCTTATATCAATATCTTGAAGAACTTGTAAACATGTAAAGGCACCTGAGTACAGAGGTATCTCAAATATATCTAACCAGTAGCCACTCTTCGATGTCCCAGTATAGAGATGTTATTACCCTTAATATCTGAACCATTTATATATTAATCCCGTCTACATTAAATAGGAAATTGGATTAATTTAGTTGATTAAATTAATCTAAACCAATACAATATAATAAACAGCAGAGAACCCTCCTCGGCCTGTGTGAGTTCCCAGAAACCCTTGCTGCTGTAACAGTACTCTCAACCCGGGTTGACTTCCGGGGGCGTTTCTCTAACCTCTCACTAGGTGTCTCTGCGTGTCAGGTGACCTTGAACTCTTATATCATGTTATATCATGTCAAATGTTTATAATCAAAAAACAAAAGTCTTTCTCAGTCCTTAGATGCCTGGATTTGAAACATTAGATTAGAATTGACTTTAGGGTGAAGATCTATAACAGAATTTATTTAATTAAATCAATTTAATCCAATAAATAAGTAAAATACTACAGAATATCCCCCTACTCCCAGAAACCCTTGCTGCTGTAACAGAACGCTTAACCCAAGTTGACTTCCGGGGGCGTTTCTGCGATCTCTCCCTAGGTGTCGCTGCGTGTCATGTGACCTTGAACTCTTATATCATGTTATAAGATGGCGGAAACATGTGAAATCATGGCAGACGTCATGCCACGTCATGTTTACACCATGGCGACCACTAAAACACGGATCGAGCGATGAGGGTAAACGGAATGGTAGGAGTAAACACTAAGTATGAGTGTTAGATGGTGGGGAGCATGTATTATTACCAACAAACACTGGTGATGTGCAGGGAGCGGTTTGTTATCCAGGAATCCTGTTACATGGGGGGAGGGAGGGGGAGGGGGGAGGGGTTGGTAAGGGGTGGATTCAATGCTGCAATGGATGGAAGTATCCACTTTTTTACCGGGACTAGATCACAGCAATGGTGGTCTTCCTCTGGTAAACTGAGGGGAGGAGGTGAAATTGTAAATTGACTCTTTGGACAATAAGATAATCTGGAGATAAGCAGTTTTCAATCTCTGTACTAATCTATTCCCCATGAATTAATGGGACTATATGATATAATATCTGCATCCTACATGTGTGTTTACATATTGGTACATAAATCATGAACGATACTATGACTATTTAGTTATACTACTAACTGTGTAAGTGACATAACTAAGAATGTAGTTAGAGGTAAGAACCAGAATATAATAAGAATCCTACGTGTGTTGGAAATATAGGAGGCTATTGGACTTAAAATTGAATTCAAAACTTGGAAATAGTTCGCAATATTTAATCACATTTTGAGCCCTATGCCCTGATATACAGATTTCTCAGCGATATTTTCTCAGTGATATTTAATACGTTTACACAGCATCTCAGGGAATGACACAGATATTACAATAAGGCACCAACATTTTCTTTACAAAAATCTTTATTCATGTAATTATGATTAAAAAAATGAGTGTTTTTTCCTCCTGTCTTGAATAAAACATCAGTGAAAATTACAGTGGGAGTGTTGGCACTTGGTAACGGTTACACCAACAGTTTTACATATTCTTGTATTCCATTATTTTAAAACAAAAAAGAGCATTTATAGCGGTGAGAACCGGCTGGCCTCTGATGCCCGCTCAGCTGTGGTTTATATACATGTTTATGTGGCTACAGTTGGTATATTTGTACCCCGCTTGGGGGCGCCCCTGATTATTGTACCAGGAATTATAAGTACGTTATGCATGGTACGGGGCCGGTAAGTACGTTATACATGGTACGGGGCCGGTGGTAGCTCGGCTACACGCGTGTGGAGAAATGAAATGTCTTCCAGGAAAATGAGTCTCAAGTCGCTGATTTAATATTTTTCAAAGAGTTTTATTCACAAGATTTCTTTGTAGGAATGTTCTCAGTTTTGGGCTATCTAGGGCTTTACATGGTTAGGTCGTATGAATAAATGTACCAAATTGCACGACAGAAAAAGATCAAACATAAAATATAGAAATACTTTTTAGATTTACTAAATGTTAACATCATTGGAATCCATCGGCCAGGCTAGACTAAATATATGGCTCAGATATATGTTCAGGATTGGAAGAACATCGATGATTTCAATGTTTGAATACCAATAGACATAAGTCTATAGATGATATACATAGCAATCAAACATAATGTATACAATAATGTTTACAATAGCTTAAGTTAAATTCCCTCCTACTAGAACTTGTTCTACTACACGGGCCTATATGGTACCAACACCAGGAGTAACCAGCGTGTAGCAATGCGCTAGCGATATGAGCACAGTTTCATGCAGTAGTCGTTATGAAAGTTTAATACCAGGTGGCGTGTAGGTGCCGTCGGTTTCGCTTCTTGTCCACTAGGTGGCAGGCCGCTAATTAGTTAATTAGTTTATTAGAAACTTACATATTACTGATAGTTGGGTTTCTGATGTATCCAAAGATCATCTCTAAAACGTTTAGGATAAATGACTTGTAGTTTCAGAAACTTTTGATCTCTATATCCGCTTTGATATTATGGAATGTCATTAAAATGTTCAGTAACTGGAGTATGTGCTCGCTGTACTTATATAACCACAGAGATTTATTTTATTTATTTCATTAAAGGCCAATATTGTCCCTTAAACAATTACAAGTATTCATAGCTAAATTGTTTAGCTAGACGCCTTGCAAAACTATATATACTAACAGGTTTTATACAACCAGAAATTTAATCACATCTCTACATCGCTGTTAGGAATGGTCATGGTTTGGTCTTTTTAGAGTTACTTTTTTCCCATAGACGAGGAACATACTGTAATGTAAGACCTGGTATTTACTTTATCACATGCATGTTTCCTTTTTGTACAAACCTTCTAGGTACAAATGAACAATATCTTGAATTGAATTGAATTGAATTGAAAAATTGTAAAAAGTGACCGTTAATATCTTTAGTTAAACTACCCCCAAATAAACCCCATCCCCTCCCCCTAATCCCCCCTTCCTTCTATAATTAACCTATGACGTATAACTCGGTGAATGGAACCAGTTTTTGTCCACCACTAAATCATGGGACGCAGCTGGCGTCCACCACCTGTAGTAGTGGTAGGCTGGTATAAGAATGTGCCGAGTCAGCGATATACCAGAGCATGGGTGGTATCAGTGGTGGGGGTGACACTGGTATACACCACGATAAGCGGGAGAAGGGAGATAACAATCTCTCTCATTGATAACTGTGACGTCGATACGGTTACCATGGTTACCGACGTATGCTCCAGGGTGTATCTGTTACCATGGCAACGTGCTCTAGGATACACACGTGGAAACAAAAGCTGGGGGAGGGGGAAAGATAATAATCATGGCGGGGGGAGGGGGTATGGGGGGGGGTTGCATCAATGGTAGTGAGGTGGGAGAGTGAGTGGGAGGGACACAATGTCTTCTCGCACATAATTGATGTGTTACAGAGAAATGAGTCATAAGTTGCAAAATTTATATTTCTCAAAGTGTTTTATTCACAAGATATCTTGGTAAGAATGTGTTCATGGGATGCGATACCCTCTTCTTAGTCGTCAGCATATATGTGTACCGAATTGCAAGACTACTGAATGGATATATACATTTCAAACCAGAAGGTTAAGGGAATATATTTCACTACTTTGCTAGTAATTGTCCGCACAGAAATGTCACTAACTAATGTTTACGCATCAAAAGAGGGAGAGAGAAGAAAGATGAGAGACATTGTAAAAGAGAGATAGAAAGAGAGAGTGGGAGGGAGAGAGAAAGAGAATAGAGTTAGAGAGGGGGAGAGATGAGAAGAGGGAGAGATGAGAGGTTGGGGGAGAGAGAGGAAGGAGGGTGGGAGAGAGAGAGGGAGAGCAACGCACTCTAGGTCCAAACCCTCAGATCAGATAAGAATGGTATGTCAGTCTACTTCGCTAATCGGTATCCCTGCCTAGAACTCGGCATTTTAATGGAATTATAATGGCACTTTGTGGTTTGAGGCGAGAGGCTTTACCTTCGCTGGAAGGGACTCTCAACTATGGGCCTAGACTGAACGGAGGATAATGAAAGAGAAAATAGAGAGGTGGGGAGAGAGGGAGAAGGGTGAGCGAGGGAGAGGGAAAAAGACATGAGAGGCGGGGGAGAGAGAGAGAAAGAATAGAGGGGGGAGGAGATAAGGGAGGGGAGAGAAAGAGGAGAGAGTTGTCCAAGTGTGGAGAGGAGGAAGAGGGTATAACGAGGGCAGAGCTGAAGCTGTGAACGAATGACAAACCCTTAACAAAAACAAAGGAGAGAGAAGATAACGATTTTCCCTTTTCCCCCATTGAATGAAACATTGGTACTGACAGCAGTAGATAGTGATTGATGAGGCAGTTGTTGTAGATGGATGGGTGTATGTGGGTCCGATTCTCAGAAAATGTACAGCAGATCTACATATTTAGTAAATTCTGCTAAATTAGACTGAAAATGAAGAATACCGGGTATATCTGAGTATATTTGCTATCGCATTGATTTAAAGTATCAGTTCCGTTATGTTAAACTGCATTTTGAAGCTTATTTCTGTCTTAAATGTGGGTTATTTGAGAGGATTGGTGAAGGCGAATTGTACATTTTCTGAAAATCTGGCCCTCGTAGCAGGTTAGATAATGCATATTACCGGGCTTTGGGTGTTAATTGTACACAAGATAGCCCCTGGAACAACTACAGCGGCAGATTTATAGTGAGGTGGCGGGCAGAATGTGGCTGGGAAATAGATTTTTATTAAGAATTAAAAAAAGGAAAGAGTTTGATGAGTGTGGAGAAATTGCAGTGGCGTGAAATTGTTTTATAATGTGTCACGTTACATTAGGAAAGAGTTATTTGTAATAGGATTAATTGATCGATTAGGCTATGATATATAGAGATAGTGATAGTGATATGTCTGCCTTTTGGCTATAACTCTCTCCTCTCCTTTCTTTTGTCTCCCCCCATCTCTCTCTCTCTCCTCTCCTTTCTTTCTCTTTCCCTCCTCTCTCTCTCTATCCTCTCTTTTCTTTCCTTCCCTATCTCTCTCCCTATCTCTCTCTTCTCTTTTCTTTCCCTCCCTCTCTCTCTACCTCCTCTCTCTCCTATCCTTTCTTTCTCTCCCCCTCTCTCTCTCCTTTCTTTCTTTCTCCCTCTTCCTCCTCCTCTCTCTTCTCTCCTTTCTTTCTCTCCCTCTTCCTCCTCTCTCTCCTCTCCTTTCTTTCTTTCTCCCTCTTCCTTCTCTCTCCTCTCCTTTCTCTCTTTCTTTCTCTCTCCCTCCCTCTTCTTCCTCTCTCTCCTCTCCTTTCTTTCTCTCCCCCTCTCTCTCCCTCGCTCTCTCTTTACCTTTTCCCCTGTGGAATATCATATTATATGTGAAAAGTTAATTCTGAATATTATGATATAATAATAAAGTTGGTAGAGTGTTGGTGCATATCCCATGTTTGTAGCATGTGGTTAGATGTTTAGCTATAAAGTACCGTCTATAAGCACCACCTCACGTAGCCATGAGAGGAAGCATGTATAGGGTACTGGAGGAAATACCTCACACCGTCAGTAGTAGACCCCACCCATGTGTACAGCCGCTTCTTAAAGCTTCACTCTCTCTAACTCAGCCGCCATATATGTCATGTGGTACAGAAAAAAATGATATTTCTCAAAGTGTCTTATTTAGGGAATCTCTTTATTGCAATGTTCCCATCGTTGGGGTGCTTAGCACTGCCAATAGCATGAATAAATGTATTAAATCTCAAGAATGTGTATAGAATATGTCTATGTTATTTAGCCACTTTACTAGGTATTGACCATCAAGAAAATATTTTCATGTATGGAAAATATAGACGTTCGAGTACCTATATATTGAAAAGCAAAGCATTTTGCCCTATACTTCTTGGTGTAAACTATTTTTTCTGTTATGCCTCGATCTCAATCGAATGAATTAAGACCTGTAGAATTGTCAACGGGCATTAGAATCATATATCCGTAATCTGTTTCTTCTAGACTGTCAGTGTATGACAAGAAAATAATGGAAATATTGGGAGAAGAAAGACTGGGCTTATAAAAAGGTGGAAGATGAAATTATTTTCTTCGTTTTTTTAAATATTCAACATGAAAATAATCCAGGTTTGAAGCAACACAACGATATGTGAGACTTTGTGGGTTTGGGTATCTGGATATACTCCAACCCCAATTCAATCTGTCCCCTCCCCCTCCCCCTCCCCCTCCCCCTCCCCTCTGCCTTCCCTCCCCCATCCCACCCCTGATTATTGATGTATCTTCTATACCAGCTGGATTTATTCTACTTTGATCTTTAATTGTTTTTAAGACAAAGTGTTTTTGCCTGATGTGAGAGTCAGAGAGCGTATCGAGCCTTGTCTGGGAGGCTGGTATTCCCATGGTGGTCACTGCTGGGATGAGAAAAACAGGATAAAAATGTTTTTTTATGTTTTCCGAGAATATTAATCTCTGATGAGTTATATGTTTCTTGTTTCATGGACACCACTTTCATGTTTGTAATGCCTTCACTGGTGTCTCGCATCCCAGGCGGTGATGTGTCTCTTCCCTCGGCCTCTTCACACATCTCGCTCTCCTTATTATACGCATCTCATTCTCTCTCCCTTTCTCTCCCTTTCTCTCCCTTTCTCTCCCTTTCTCTCCCTCTCCCTCTCCCTCCCTTTCTCTCCGTTTCTCTCTCCTCTCCCTCCCTTTCTCTCCCTCTCCCTCCCTTTCTCTCTCCTTTCTCTCCCTCTCCCTCCCTTTCCCTACCTTTCTCTGTCTCCGTCTCTGTCCCTTCTCTCTCCCTAAGACTCTTCCTTGGGCTCCTCCTCTCTCCTTTCTTTTACTCTCGTTCCGACTCCCCCATTCTCGGTCTCCTTTCTCTGCCTCCCCTCTCACCCTCACTCTCCCTCTCTTCTGTCTCTCCCTCCTCTCTCCTTTCTTTTACTCTCGTTCCGACTCCCTCATTCTCGGTCTCCTTTCTCTGCCTCCCCTCTCACCCTCACTCTCCCTCTCTTCTGTCTCTCCCTCCTCTCTCCTTTCTTTTACTCTCGTTCCGACTCCCTCATTCTCGGTCTCCTTTCTCTGCCTCCCCTCTCACCCTCACTCTCCCCCTATTCTGTCTCCCTCTAGCTCTCTCTGGCTGTGTCTCTATTCTCTCCCTCCTCCTCTCTCATCTCTCCCTTCTCTCCCTCGTGAGAACTCTCTCTTGCTCTCTGCCTCCATCTCCCTCTCTTGTTACTTTCCCCCTTCTCTTGCTCACTCTGTCTCTCCCCCTCTCTCTCTTCCCCTCGCTCTCCTCTCTCCTCCTTCCCTCTCCCTCTTCACTCTGTCCTCTCTCTCTCTCACTCTTGCTATCCCTATCTCTCTCTCTCACCATCTCTCTCTTTCCTTCCTCTTTTCCTCTCCCTCTTGCTATCCCTATCCCTCTTTATCTCTCTATCCTCTCCACACTTTCCTTCTCTCTGTCCCACCTTTTCCCTTCGCTATCCTTCTTTCCCCCTCACTCCTCCCTTCTCTCTCCCTCTCCTCTCTGCTCTCTCCCTCTCCTCTTTCCCCCCTACCCCCTCCCCCCCCCCCCCACGCCCCCTAGTGCTGGTTTATCTCACCACTGTTCACCCAACAATTACTCGCCTCATCAGCGCCACCTAACGTGTACCACGTGACGCCGCACGTGATCACTAGTTCCCCTCCATGCCACCAGGGCCCACTGTATAAGACCACGTGGGGAGGTGGGCGGGGCATGAATCCATCCTCCGTCAGATCGGGAAAAACTTGTAGATCGTGAGAACTGAGATTCACGTTTAAGCGTTTTATTCTCGGTTTATATCATGAATCAGTTCTTTCTCATGTTTATTAACGCATATTAATTATTCTTATTTAAAATACTTTATTCAGGATATGAAATACAGTCAAGTTCTCCCGCTTATATTAAGTGGTTTTCGTTGTGCCTTGAGATATTAATAATGATACAAACATAATACTAACTTTAGAAGTTATAAAATGATAATTTTTGATGATATCCACGCAATACTTTTGGGTTCTAATAATAATAATCAATATTATTGATTTCAAGGTCAAACGTGGGGAGAGGAGGCGATAAAACGCCTCCTTTAGAACCTTGTGCGACTTTGTAAAATGTTGTAAACGACAATATGACCATTTGACCTTTAACAAAGAGTATTTGTTTGAATATCCCAGTTAGGATTGACTCTAGTCATCCATTTTAAGTTTAAAGTTGTGTTGTTTTGGGTGATTGGATACTTTTATCTTGAGTCTGCCATACAGACGATCTATATTTTGAGTGAATGGAGAACTTTCACCTGAGTATATCTTCACAAACTAGAAGGGGCAAAAGAGTGGGATCTCCCCATATCCCTTCCACCTAATGTTGGATTGCTAAATGATAGTTTACCATAAGATGCACAATGTGGTAGCTATAGATTTAGTTTCACATATTCAGTTCCTATTTGTGATGTATTTCAAATGTGTTTTCACATTAACACAAGGTCGGAAGATTTTCATTTTCATTTTGTTAGTAGCATGACTAGATGTACAGAATTCCGAGAGTCTGTATTGAATATATCTATGTATACATATCGGAGGTTATCCTTAGGAGTATATTTAACTACTTAACTAGTGATTGACCATCAAGGAATTTCACAAACCTTTCTTTTTCATGCATACAAAACCTATATCTAACTAAGTATGATGATATCTTAAAATCGATTTATTGTAATTGATGAGTTATTTCTCTGTAACATATAAGGAGGTCTGTACCAGGAACAAGGTGTTAAGATTAAGGTTTGACATTTTAAGTGAATGGAAACCTCTTGAGTCTATCTGCTTCCAATAAACTCCCAATTTGAGGGACTTCCCCGACCATTTGATTTACATTAGTCCGGAGTGGCTGCCTCACTATAGGGGAATTTACATGGCCGCCATCTTGAATCTCTCATGGAATTATGGGAGTTGTATGTCAGTGTAAAAGCTATAGAGGACATGTTATGTTCAGCAGGGAATATTTAACAGTGATCTCATGTATATAGCCATGTGTTTTACATGTTTCCATAAAACAGGACTTCATCGTTCCCATCATGCATTTGGTTTTTAGAGATCATTTGTACTAGCTATGATATTGGTGAAAACTTTCTTAATGTCCTATAAAAATATTGATTACGATTTGTATGTTGGGGATGAAGATATTTCATCCCAGCATGCACTGTAACAGACATGCGCAGTGGCACATACTAACACTTCTGCCAGTTCCGGGCTAACAAGGGAAAAGTGAATTCAGGTAAAATACAATTTTTAAAAAAGTAATCACAAAACCACATGCAAGTCCCCTATTGTGTGTGTATCCCAGCATGCACTGTAACAGACATGTGGAGTGGCACATGCAAGTCCCCTATTGTGTATCCCAGCATGCACTGTAACAGACATACACAGTGGCACATACAAACCCCCTATTGTGTATCCCACCATGCACTGTAACATACATACACAGTGGCACATACAGACCCCCTATTGTGTATCCCAACATGCACTGTAACAGACATGCGCAGTGGCATATACAAGTCCCCTATTGTGTATCCCAGCATGCACTGTAACATACATAAAGTGGCACATACAAACCCCCTATTGTGTATCCCAGCATGCACTGTAACACATACACAGTGGCACAATACAAACCCCCTATTGTGTATCCCAGCATGCACTATAACATACATAAAGTGGCACATACAAACCCCCTATTGTGCATCCCAACATGCACTGTAACATACATGTACAATGGCATATACAAACCCCATATTGTGTATCCCAGCATGCACTATAACATATATAAAGTGGCACATACAAACCCCCTATTGTGTATCCCAGCATGCACTGTAACAGACATTCACAGTGGCACATACAAACCCCCTATTGTGTATCCCAGCATGCACTGTAACAGACATACACAGTGGCACATACAAACCCCCTATTGTGTATCCCAGCATGCACTGTAACAGACATACACAGTGGCACATACAAACCCCCTATTGTGTATCCCAGCATGCACTGTAACAGACATAAGATAAGATAACATAAGATAAGATGTTTTTTATTTGTCTTTTCGGTGAGTACAAATGAGTACAAACGAGTACTATATAAATAGACAAAAGGGTCGACATACCTTTATGAACTAACTAGAGCACATTTCTTCCGGCTGTTACCAAAATTTAGAATATATAAGAGTAAAACTAGGCTAGATGACTAAGAGATATAATAAAAATACAGTATATATAGGTACGAAAATGACTAAGAAGTCGTTAGCCGAGCACTACAGCATGACTTTACATCTAAGAGTATTTTAGGATATAGATTAATAATAACAATGGCAAGAGTTGTAAATGGCATATACAAACCCCCTATTGTGTATTCAGTCTCCGCCCTTCTCCCCCTCTCAACACCTTTAATGTAGTGTAAAAACTGTATGTTTGCTATTGTAAAGTAAGCAGGAGCTTGTGGTTAGCCCTATAGGCATTGTTTATCAAACTGTCTCTCTATGTTACCAGTTGGTCGAGTAAAGTAGATTTTGCTGAGTCATACTCCTACATTAACGGACTCCCTGGAAAGTAAGTCAGACGGGAAATGTATTCACTATTGGTTAGCTATAAGTACCTCAAGTGGATGCTTGGTATATATGGGTCAGATTGTCAGAAAATGCACAATCTACAGTTCTACACATATCGCAAATTCTGCTAAATTAGAGTGAAAAATGATAAATACTAGGTATATCTGAGTGTATTTTTTATTGTATTCATTCAATAAATATGTCTGGTTATGTTGAACTGTATTTTGAACGTACTTTTCTCTGAAATTTGGGTTATTTGAGAGGATTGGTGAGGGTGAATTGTACATTTTCTGAAAATCTGACCCATATGTGTGTAGTAGTGTAAGAGAGGTTTTCAGGGAAATATCCTGATTATAAATGTATCCTCTATGACTAGCTTTTCCTATATAGAAGCTAATTATCTTTCCCAGTCTAGGCTCAGAAGTAGCTAAGTGCTTCAAGTGGGATGCTTGGTATATGTGATGTGGTGTAGGAAAATGAGTCACTAGTCACAAAAATGATATTTTCCAACGTGTTTTATTCACGAGATCTCTGTTGGAATGTTTTGATTTTTTTTAGGGTTTGGTGCTTTAAGTCGTATGAATACAAGTACCTAATTTCAAAACAGTGTATTAAATAGGTCCCCAGTCTAGGCCCAAAGTTGAGAGAGTTCCTTTGAACGAAGAGAAAGCCTCTCGCCTCAAACCGCAATGTGCCATTATAATTCTATTAAGACCGCAAAATGTCATTATATTCTCATTAAAACGCCAAGGGAACCGATTAGCGAAGTAGGCTGACATACCATTCTTTCCAAAGTGCATTCCCCAAGTCCATTCACCAAAAGCCACAAGCGTTTTGTGAATGCGTTGTTGCATATGCAGCTCAAGTTTAGTTCTATTTTTATCCCATGATATATATTTAAGAGTTATTTAATCATTATTTACCTAAAGTAAATTGGCTGCATTCGTAAAGCGGATTCCGCTAATGAAATCTCTGCATGCATATGCCCTTTCATCTGGCCATGTTTTTGTGGATACGCACTGCTATCATGGCATAAAAGATGGGCCTCTTTTTTGGGTTTGATCTAAATACAAGCACATCATTGCTTTTCTTCTAAAGCACTCTATATGTTAGAGCTCTGACTAGATTATTCCCGCAATAGTTAACTCTAAACTCGTTCAAGCCAACCCCAGCGCCACCCTCGGCCCCTCACATGTCTCCACCCTTCAACCCTAACACACGTGCCAAGTGGGCGATAATATCAGCAATCCCCATGTTACAATTACACCCAATATTACCTGGTGCCCTGTGCACCATTAGCTGCTACCCTGTCTTCTCTCAACCCCGTATTGTCGTGAAACTCAAACCCAGAACCCATTTCCTGCCCATAACACATGCTACTACACCCGGGGACCAGTTGGCTCCAGGCTAATTTTTTCCTCTCCTGGTTCCTTAACTTGTTCACGGGTACCGGGTCTTTTCATCTGCCGAGGCTGGTGCGATACACATGGAGGTATCAAACCGTTCACACTGGGTTGTGGTAATATGTGATGTGTTACAGGAGAATGAGCTACAGGTCGCTAAACAATGACATTTTCCAAATGTTTTTTTCCACAAGAACCCTGGCTCAGAATGTTTCCATTTGTGGAGTGTTTAGCGCTGCCAGTAGCATGAATACACGTATCAAATTACAAGACTTTCTATTTAAGGTATTTATGCATACCTTAGTTATCCTAAGGAGTATATTTAACTACTTCAATACTTAGTGACCATAACAAAATCACTAAAATTTTTGTACATGCATATACCAAAATGTAGAAGTACTTGATCTCAACTTTTCAAATATTATGGTATCTCAAAATTCATAAGTATACAAATAAGTAACAAAATTGATATTTTTCAATCAAGTGTTTTATTCCCAAGATCTTTGAAGGAATGTTTTCATTTTTGTGGTATCTAGCGTTGTCAGTCGTATGAATATGTGCACCAAATTTCAAGATTGTGTATCAAATATATCCTTGCATTTCTAAGGTCATCCTGTGGAATTGTCCACTTAGAAATATTGTAACCATTTTTTTTTTTCAAACATGAAAAAAAAGTCAAACATAAAATACAAAAATATTTTTTTACATTTCCTAAATGTTAAGATCGTAAACAAGAATTTCTGATTTTTCTGCTAAGATTACATGACTGCTAAGATTACTGACAATTCTTTCATATCAAACTATGTGCGGTAGAGTCGATGCTCAGAGTTGAGAGAGTCCCTCCAATCTGAGGGAAAGCCTCTCCAGTCTAGGCTCAGAGTTGAGAGAGTCCCTCCAATCTGAGGGAAAGCCTCTCGCTCCAAACCACAAAATGCCATTATAAGCCATGAGCGCAGTAGGCGTCCAATCACTGACATACCATTCATACCTGATCTGAGAGGCTGTGAGCCTAGACCGGGTATGGTATATAAACACCAATCGTACATTCTCCTCCCTCCTTACCCATAATCCTTCACTTCTCTCTGGGCGCCCCTTTTTTTCCAAGTGTAGAACCCAAACATGGCGGACGCATGTAAGACACCCTGGTGGCGTGTTTCAACACTAGAGGCCAGGTATTTCACCAGCGCACACAAACCAGTCACTTTTATTTACATTTTTTTGGCTTTATTTCCCTTTTTTCGGTGTGATTTTTCATTGTTTTTGGCGTGTTTTTGCTGGTTTAGGAGCGGGCGTGCTTGAGATGTTGTTTCAGTGCCCCTTCATCAGAGTGGTACGGGTAAAAGCACTTGTGTAAATAAAAAGTTTGAAGTGAAAACACAATGGTGGAATGTGTGGTACTCGGGCTAGGGTTGGTACACGGGTGCTGGGGTTATTGCGGCTAATACGGGATGTCTTACAGCACAATGAACCATATGAGTCGTAAAAAAAATGATTTTGAGATAATCATCATATTTGAAAAGATGAGATCAAGCTGATTCCAATGATGGGAAACATTAAAGGCATCTAATAAGTACTTTTATATTTTTTTATATTATGCATGAAAAAAAGTCTAAGACGAGTCCTTAAATAAATATTCAATTACTAGCCCCTCAATCTGGAATATATAAAATTAGATTTCCATATTTTCCTTCGAAATAATCCTTCAAAACTATCTAAATTCTTTTTATTTACTGGGAATCGAACATAATTAGCTGAAAAAACACATGTTGTGCACCAATGTAGAAGATTCCATGGAAAAGATTTCCACATTTTCCTTCCAAATAATCATTCATAACTACCAGAATTCTTCATTCATTTACCAGTACTATAGCAAGAACAGCATAGTATCGCGTATGAGAGGGGCTATATTCTCCGAGTATGGCCGAAAACTACGAGGCCGTAGGCCGAGTTGTTTTTCGGCCATACGAGGAGAATATAGGCCTCCGAAGACACGATACTGTGCTATTCTTGCTTTTATTCCATGATTCTTAACTTAAAACAACTTTATTTGCTTTAATTTCATCAAACTGAGTTGTCTGCATTGTCTCGAACGGTCGTGACGTCACTGTACAATACAGGGAGTTTATATTGTCCACCTTGTGAGCGGCAAGTATATCGATTATATTGTACGCTCACGACCAAATCATGGAATAAAGCGTTCTAACATAATTAGCTGAAAAACACATGTCGTGCTCCAATGTAGAAGATATAAATAAAAGACAATGCATCAATGTCTTCCTCGCCTGGTTACTGAACCCTAGTTACGCCATGATGAACGACCTTGACCTACTAATTACTCAGGTGTCAGGCAGACGACAATTCTTCACGTCACCCGGATGTCGGGACGCTGTGTGACGTCACACATTCCTGACGTCAGGGATCCAGGATGATTAGCGCGGGTGAGGGATGAAAGAGACGAGGTCTAGGGAGGATTCTAGCCATGCCTGTCCAACAAAAATATGAGAAATTGAAACTGATGACGTGTCATTTATTACGGTTTATTTATGTACAGTTTGCCCTGTCCACGTCCCATCCAATATGTGGTGTGTTACCGACAAATGAGTCATGAGTCGCTAGAGGTTGAGTTTAAGATATTATATCTGAATGGATGAGATTAAGTGGGTTCCAATGGTGGTAAATATTATGACAACTGATAAATAATTCTATATTTTTGTATGCATGAAAAGAAGTTAGCGATATTTCTTCAGATCAACCACTAGTAAATAAGTTAGACATTTATCTAGGATAACCTCAGAAACACTGTCTTGGATTTTGGTGCATTAAATTGTCAAAAAATGAAAATATTCTTGTGAAAAAGATTTTAAAATAATTGTTGCCCATGTATCTGTGACACATCAGATATCATCTGCCATTAATATCCTCGCAATAAAACACTATTGACACTTCAGATAGCGATGGTGATATTTTGATAAATGATAACCTATTATCTGACCCCTTATCTTTAGACCCACCGATAGTATCTTATCTTGATAAATAAAAGTTTCAACAACAACAAAATCTGTGCAGGCCCGTTGCTAGGGTAGTGATATATTTCTAATATCTTGGATTGCCTAGATGGTCCAGCATTCTCCCATTTATAAAGTCGCCAGAAAATTTACAATTCGCCTTCACCAATTCTCTAAAACTACCTAAATTTAAGCCAAAAATGTAGTTTAACATATATTTTCTACAATGTATTCAATACTAAAAATATCCAGCATAATTTATTAGAATGTACTAAATGTATAGAGCTGCCAATTGTACATTTCCTGACGACTTCATAGTGCGACTCAATCGTTGAAACATTCCACAAAGATCTTATTTTCTAGAAATATGAAAAAGAAATCATGTTTTCGTTTTATATATCCACCAACATCATCTCGAGAATTTATTTTTTCTCCTTAATTGAAGGCATTGTCTTAGGTTAACATTAACACATAAATTGGGGGAATCTGAAGATGTAAAGTTATAGGATATCTGATGTTTATATCGTTTATACATAGATTTCACATGACGTCACCCGGGTGGTTGGGGAATCCTACTGGCTGCCATGACAGGGGACAGCGCTATCCTTGCCATCTATGGCATGGTTATCAAAACAAAGTTGATAAACCTCACAATAGTGGATACTTGAGTAAATACTACACTAAAGAAAGATAATCTAACCTATCAAGAAGGGTTTGTTTAGGCACATTAAAACTGGTAAATGTTAAAACAGCCAGAAAACGGTATTTTCAAGCATTGCAGCATACGTAGACATCTGATCTAACGAGCCCCCGACAATGGCGACGGCCGTGACGTCAGTGAAATCTATGTATAATGGACTATAAATGCCCAGCCATATCCAAGGAAGCCCCGCCCCTTTAACTTGTCTATAGAAGCAATAGTAGAAGAAGGCAAATGCATCACCATTAGTAAAAAATAACAATAAAGCAAATAATGATCGTAAGAAGAGCAAAACTCCTCCACCATTCACCAAGAAGCGATATCCATCTCCCTTATTAACAAAAAAGTAGCAATAAAACTAATAATAATAAAACTAATAATAATAATCATCATAAAGTACAAAACCCGTCCCAGATGTTGACCCCGGCCCCCTGGTGGTGGAGTGAGAGATTAGAGAGGTGTAAATCTATCCGCGTTCCTGCCGCGTCCATCTGTGTCTCATATAGAGGACAAAAACTGATGAGTTTTGTATATTTTGTTTGGTGCGTTATGAGTTGCTTGTGTATTATTGCACGGAGTGTGAGAGGCGGGGAGGGGCGGGGAGGGGCGGTGAGGGGCGGTGGGGGGGGGGGGGCGGTGAGGGGCGGTGGGGGGGGGCGGTGAGGGGCGGTGGGGGCGGTGAGGGGCGGTGAGGGGCGGTGAGGGGGGCAGTGAGGGGGGGGGGGGGGTGAGGGGCAGTGAGGGGGGGGGTGAGGGGCAGTGAGGGGCGGTGAGGGGGTGAGGGGAGGGGCGGTGAGGGGGGATGAGGGGCGGTGAGGGGGGATGAGGGGAGGGGCGGTGAGGGCAGCTGTCTGTCCACCAGTCAGTGCACTCTGCTCTCTACACTCTAGGCTCAGAGTTGAGGCAGTCCCTTCAAACTGAGGGAAATATGCTCCAAGTTGAGAGTCCCTTCAAACTGAGGGAAATAGGCTCAAATTTGAGAGACCCTTCAAATTGAGGGAAAGCCCCTCCAGTCTAGGCTCAGAGTTGTGAGTTCCTTCAAACTGAGGGAAAGCCTCTCCAGTCTAGGCTCAAAGTTGAGAATCCCTTCAAACTGAGGGAAAGCCTCTCCAGCCTAGGCTCAGAGTTGAGAGAGTCCCTTTAAATTGAAAGAAAGCCCCTCCGGTCTAGGGTCAAAGTTGAGAGAGTCCCTTCAAACTGAGGGAAAGCCTCCCCAGTCTAGGGTCAAAGTTGAGAGAGTCCCTTCAAACTGAGGGAAAGCCTCCCCAGTCTAGGGTCAAAGTTGAGAGAGTCCCTTCAAACTGAGGGAAAGCCTCCCCAGTCTAGGGTCAAAGTTGAGAGAGTCCCTTCAAACTGAGGGAAAGCCTCCCCAGTCTAGGGTAAAAGTTGAGAGACCCTTCAAACTGAGGGAAAGCCTCCCCAGTCTAGGGTCAAAGTTGAGAGAGTCCCTTCAAACTGAGGGAAAGTCTCTCCAGTCTAGGAAAAGCCTCTCCGTATTCATGAATTTCAATATCAAAACATTCATATATTTTCGGATTTTCCTGCAAATTAACTTTATATTTCTTTAAATTTTCAATCTGGAGTGAGGATTGTTGCCTTGAAAACTTAAATTAATAGAGAAAAAATCAATTTGTTTTGGAAAATGTGGGTGATTGTGTTCTATTTTTCTGTCTCAAAAATAGCAACATAAACTGCCGTAGATGAAGATGATATAATCATTTGTGAGATGAGCACTTACTGAGATTTACACTGTTGGCTTCATTGATTGTCGCCCATTGGAAAAACAGTGGATATGGGGCTTTAATTACGTAAAATTATTATGTTTTGTGATGGGCGCCTCACCCATAAATGATAAAATATTTCCGTCACCAATTTGTCATCATGTTCTTATCTTATTACATGTAAAATCCCCAAAACATGCTGTATATTAATATGATCCTTACATAAAAATAAGGGTGTACCAGTGATTATTCTAAAGGTAAATAAGGATCATTGGAAGATGTTCGTTATGGACATATAGACTCTTAATTTTGTATCATCTGCTTCTAATTGATGTTGTAATTAACGTGTATATCAAGGTAACCTTTTTCTAAACATAGACATAGACTGAAAATATCATACATGTATGAGAACTTACAAAACAAACAATTAAAACAAACAAACATTTGTTTTATAATGAATTAAATAAAATAATCACTGATAAAGTAAGTAAGAAAGAAGTGCGGGTCTGGAGGGTAGCCAGGGTGCTGGGGGAGGGCGACGTTATACACGACGTCCCGTGGAGACGCCAGCATGTGGTCACGTGTGTTTATCTGTGCTATGACGTCAGCAGACACTCTGTAGTATGACGTCACGGCGTCTAGTTCATCAACAGAGGACGAGGCCACTCTGCATGTGAGGGGGTGTTGGGTTATTTGTCTTTAAACAAAACCAGTTTCTGTTTTAGATGAGAATAGCATGGGACAGCGTTCCATTGTCTCTAGAGATGTTTGTTAGATATAAGGGCTACAAGAAACTTGGAAAGAGTTAATAAAATTAGAGAAAGAGGAAATTATCTTATTCTTTTATTTTACAACTGCTACTCCAATGTAAACAACCCCTTATAGTAATAGACCTTTACTAAAACAATAGACTCTTTAAATTACTTTTAAAATAATCTTAAATCTAGTCTTTTTAAAAAAAAAAGATAAGCAGCAAAATAATGATAAAAAGATTTGGTTGTTGTTGCATATAATGCATTGGGGTTACAATAAACCCAAACAGAGAGTTATTGTAACAAAAATATCTCAAATCTGATGAACTCATATTGTAAAAACGCGACCTTTATATAAAGTCCGAGATAACCAGGCAATTATGATTCGCAGTTTCTTTCCTGTTCTTTCTATAGGAAAAAAAACTCAACTTAACAAACACCAAATGAATGTTTTAATGCTTTTAATTAATCTGAAGCAGAGATCGCTTACAACAAAGATAACAAGACCCTTTGATGGTGCAAACAAAACAAAAAGTGAGTTTTTGTGAGGAATAAGCAGAGACTCGTGGAACGCTGGGGTGACTTGTAGTTTTTGTTCTCACACCAATAATCGGTGCAGAGTAAACACAGAGTGCATCCACAACACTAGCACCTTTATTTATATATATCCTAATGTAATTGTGTAATCATAAACAACATCTGCAAGTGGTATTTTTTATAATTCTTTTTTAGCATTTGTCAGTCTTTCACTGGGTCCAGTTTATTTAATCAACAAGTACTAAGTTAACTAATTTATCAAGTTATGCACCAATTTGATCAACTGTTAACATATTTAACTTTGTAATCAGTGTCAACTTAATTCATATACTTGGCGTTTCCACTGGAAACGATTTTCTCAGCCACAATCATTTGTGCCTGATGTCAACTTATAGTTATACAGTAGTTTGATTCTTGAAGAGGGAAACAGTGTGCAACGCAATAGCCAGGGCTGTAAAAAAAGTTGGTTGAAAAAAAATTGTCGTTAAAAAATTGTTGGTCGGCAAAAAAAATTGTTGTTGAAAAAAATGGTTGGACATTCAAAAAAGTCAGTCGTAAAATAAAAGTTGGTCGTAAAAAGTTGGTTGAAAAAAAGTTGGTTGAAAAAAAATTGTTGTTAAAAAATAGTTGGTCGTTAAAAAAATTGTCGTTAAAAAATAGTTGGTCGTTAAAAAAATTGTCGTTAAAAAAAGTTGGTCGTAAAAAAAAGTTGGTCGTAAAAAAGTTGGTCGTAAAAAAATATGGTCATAAAAAAAAGTTGGTCGTAAAAAAAAGTTGGTCGTAAAAAAAAGTAGTAAGCTAGGCTAGGCTAAATAGTTGGTAACTTACTTTTAAAATTTAGAAAATGTGTTGGGCAGCAGTGTCCATTTGAGCACCTGAGGCAGGTGAGGGGGGTGGTGGGCAGAGGGATGGTGTGGGAGGTGGGAGGGCCTTCTGCAGACCTATCATGGTTGGAGAAGCATCTAACTAACAGCCAATCAACTCCCTTGGCTAAACCTAGAAAGGCTGTCAATCAGCCTTCAATAACGTCTAGGTGTGAAATCTATGACTGATTGAATCAGTGAAGTGTGAATTATAGGACCTGATCGAAAGGATTAGATAAGGCATCCTTAAACACCTCACAGACAGCTAAAGAATATTATCAGATGTAGATCCAGTATCTGTGATTGGCACATTTCATAGTGACTCATTTGTTTTCTCAGCTATAAATAGCTGAGAAAACAAAAAGACATGAGGCCGATAAATAAATGAATAAATAAGAGGCGTGTTTCCGATCTATCTGGCTGAAAACTAGGTACGAGCTTAGATTAAAAGAAAGGTAGGAGGGTGGTAACTTTTTTTTCTAAATTATTTTTAGGAAACCACCTCCCAGGAGCTGAAAAAAATGTCTATTTTATAACAATAGTTGTTTTGAACAAGGAAATGTGGTTTTTGACAGCTCCTCGTCAGGAAAACTTGTTTTCCTGCTTTCATTAGCTTTGTTTGTTAAAACATATTGTATTGGGGGGGGGGGGGGGGGGTTAATCGGAAACACACATATTTTCTTTTGGCCTAAATACGACTATTACGACCAATAACTGGTTTGGTTCTACCAGAGAGGGAGATGTTTTACTATTATAGCTCCCTGGTTAGACCAGAGAGGGAGATGTTTTACTATTATAGCTCCCTGGTTAGACCAGAGAGGGAGATGTTTTACTGCTATAGCTCCCTGGTTAGACCAGAGAGGGAGATGTTTTACTATTATAGCTCCCTGGTTAGACCAGAGAGGGAGATGTTTTACTATTATAGCTCCCTGGTTAGACCTGAGAGGGAGATGTTTTACTATTATAGCTCCCTGGTTAGACCAGAGAGGGAGATGTTTTACTACTATAGCTCCCTGGTTAGACCAGAGAGGGAGATGTTTTACTATTATAGCTCCCTGGTTAGACCAGAGAGGGAGATGTTTTACTATTATAGCTCCCTGGTTAGACCAGAGAGGGAGATGTTTTACTATTATAGCTCCCTGGTTAGACCAGAGAGGGAGATGTTTTACTATTATAGCTCCCTGGTTAGACCAGAGAGGGAGATGTTTTACTACTATAGCTCCCTGGTTAGACCAGAGAGGGAGATGTTTTACTATTATAGCTCCCTGGTTAGACCAGAGAGGGAGATGTTTTACTATTATAGCTCCCTGGTTAGACCAGAGAGGGAGATGTTTTACTATTATAGCTCCCTGGTTAGACCTGAGAGGGAGATGTTTTACTATTATAGCTCCCTGGTTAGACCAGAGAGGGAGATGTTTTACTATTATAGCTCCCTGGTTTCACATTTTGTTACAAGAAACCTTACTAAAGCCTCACTTGACCTTTCCCAAGTCCATTGTGGTAATTAGCCACATAACTTATACCTAACAAGAAGACATGATACGTTGTGAGAAACTAAAGACAATTTGCGGCTTAATCGGGTCAGTAATCCAATCCAAAAGATTGCAATTCTTTACAGCGTAATTCAGACAGATCTACTGTTCCAGTTATGTCTCTATAATAAGGATGGAGGTATAGTTACATACATCTGGGCAACTAGTCGAAAGTCCTTCTGAATTTGAGTTATAAAACTTTGGCAACAAATATTTGTTTAGACACACAGACGCTTCATGATCATTTGGTTTGTCACTACAGTTATGTCAGAGAACATAATTATAGGAAATGTGAAAAATATAATGAGGAAATTCGGTTAAAATCGGACTTTATTTCATACTCTAATAAATTTCTGAATTATGTTAGGTTGAGAATTTAGAAATGTCATGTCATTTCTGAACATGACATTAATACGATTCCATTACAAAACATGACAATAATAAACTGATAATTCCCGATGAAGCAACGCTCTTAACATTTCCTTTCACTTGTCCCTACAAAGCGTACAACTGTGTTTATCTATGTGGGTCAGATTTTCAGAAAATGTACAATTCAACTTCGCCAATCTTCTCAAATAGCCCAAATTTCAGACGAAAATAAACTTCAAAATACAGTTCAACCTAACCAACCAGATTGCTAGAATCAATGCAGTGTCAAATATACTTGAATTTACCTTGTATTGGCCAAATTGCAGCCTATTTTAGCATAATTTACTAAATGTGTACAGCTGCTAATTGTACAGTTTCTGAAAATCTGACCTATAAATGTGTTTATCTGTGTGTGTAAAGTTATAGTGTTGTTATAGACAGCGATCCTACAGCTTTGCATTGTCTGCTGTACACATAGGCACCAGTACAAAGACAATGGCTCTACCTTTTAACGCGCTATATAAATATACAACTTGTTTTAAAACCAAATGTGGCGGTGGTGGACGGGCGGGGGATGCACCCTAGTTAGCAATAGAGCAGTCTGAATGGTCTATTTGTCTTGGACAAGGAAAGTACGCTAGGTTTACGCTATGGTGTGGGGTTTACTCGCTAGGGGGTGTGGAGGTGCTGGGGCAAGGGTGTTGGGTGCTGAATGGGGGTGGGGAGGTAGTGGAAGTGGGGGGAGACATGGAGGGAAGAGGTGGAGAGGGAGGAAACGGAGAGGGGTAAGTGGAGAGAGTGATAACAGAGAGGGGAGGGGAGAAGGGGAGAGTGAGGGGAAGGAGAGGAGAGCAGAAAGAGAGACGGGAGAGAAAGAAGAGGAGAGAGAGGGGAAGGAGAGAGAGGGGGAAAGAGAGAGGGGAGAAAGAAAGGAGAGGGGAGAGAAAGAGAGGGGGAAAGAAAGGAGAGGGGGAAAGAAAGGAGAGGGGAGGAGAAAGAGGGGGAGAGAAAGAGAGGGGGAAAGAAAGGAGGAGAGGGGAAGGAGAAAGAGAGAGAGGGGAGAGAAAGATCCGGAGATAGTGAGGAGAGAGGAGAGGAGAAAGAGAGAGAGAGAGAGAGGGGGGAGACAAAGAGGAGGGAGATAGGGGAGAGGAGGAGAGAGAGACCACAACTAGTCCGTTAAACAATAGATTAAGAAAGAGGGGAGAAGGAAGACAAGAAAATGAGAGAGGGAGAGTAAAAAGAAGAGAGAGATAGTAGGGAGGGAGGGAGGGATAAAGAGAGGTGAGGACGGAGAGGGAGAGAGGCGAGGAGAAAGAGAGGGGGAGAGAAGGGGGATGGGGAAGAGAGAAGAGGATGAGGGAGAGGAGAAAAAGAGAAGAAGCGAGGGTGATGAGTAGAGATGGACAGAGAGAGGGAGAGAGAGGGAGAAGGCTAGGAAAGAGACTGAGGAAGAGAGAGAGAGAGTACAGAGACTAGCATAAAGAGCACCCACTAACTAATAAATTAAGCCCTCCACATACAAACCCCGTGTATGACTAATGAGTGTGCTCACACACAGTAAGGCACCACCAAGGTTAGATAAAAGCACCACAAGTGGGAATGGTAACGTTTAACCTACATCCCCCATCAGATTACAAAAACTCATCAATTAACTCTAATGATTAATGTAAAAAGGATGCATTCGGAGGTAGATATTTTTCTAGATTGTCTATTTGTGTGGAGGTGGGTCGAGTGTTGTGAGGGTATAGAGGGATATGGATGTGTTAGACGGACAGGTAGAAATATGGAGGCTGGGGAAAAATAGACTGGGTAATTTGTCATCTTGGGTCAGATTTTCAGAAAATGCACAATCTACAGGTATACACATCTATCAAATTCTGCTAACTTAGAGTGAAAATGATAAATACTAGGTATATCTGAGTATATTTTGTATTGTATTCATTCATTAAATCTGTCTGGTTATGTTGAACTGCATTTTGAACCTAATTTTCTTCTTAAATTTGGTTTATTTGAGAGGATTGGTGAAGGACAATTGTGCATTTTCTGAAAGTCTGAGCCTCAAATTAGCCTATGTGTACGTACGTGTAGTTAGGGTACTTTAGCACACTTTTAGAAGGATTTCGTGTGAACAAATTCACTGATAGGTATGGTGTCAAAACAGGGCGTAAAGCAACCGCCCCCCCCCCCCCCCCACCCCACACACACACACTGAAATGGTGCGTTGACGTTAGTAACACACTCTTTGGCCATTGTGTTATAGGATTTCAGTTTTCCAGTAATACACAATGAGGCCATAACTGTGTATTACATGATAGCCGCCTGCCTTGATAGTATGTTTTATAGGACCGCGTTGTGCAATGGCAATAACAATTATTTTAAAAAAAAATTATACCGGCGTTTCACCTTTAGATGCCCTTCTTTCGTCTTCTTTTGATTTGATATGAAAACTATTTTATTCGGGATATGAACTACACAGTGCTGTTCTCATCACAACCTGAGGCATTTTATAGCATATTGAATTATAATGCTAAAGAGCGATTACACTGACATAATAGCAGTAGCGTGAAGAGATAATACTAATTACAAAAACCAAATTATCATTATTTTTGGGTTTGGAATTGTTAATAAAATGCAACTTGAAGCTGCATTCTCAGCTATTTATTATAACAAAATAATTCTTACCAAATTTACTCACATTGTGACTTACAGGACTGGATTTATCAATATTCTGCTGCTATTATATATTTATACAAGAGTTACTCATATTATGACTTATAGGACTGGATTTATCAATATTCTGCTGCTGTTATATGTTTATAGAAGAGTTACTCATATTATGACTTATAGGACTGGATTTATCAATATTCTGCTGCTGTTATATGTTTATACAAGAGTTACTCATATTATAACTTATAGGACTGGCTTTATCAATATTCTGCTGCTGGTATATGTTTATACAAGAGTTACTCATATTATAACTTATAGGACTGGCTTTATCAATATTCTGCTGCTGGTATATGTTTATACAAGTGTTACTCATGTTATGACTTATAGGACTGGATTTATCAATATTCTGCTGCTGTTATATGTTTATACAAGAGTTACTCACATTATGACTTATAGGACTGGATTTATCAATATTCTGCTGCTGTTATATGTTTATACAAGAGTTACTCGTACTATGACTTATAGGACTGGATTTATCAATATTCTGCTGCTGTTATATGTTTATACAAGAGTTACTCACATTATGACTTATAGGACTGGATTTATCAATATTCTGCTGCTGTTATATGTTTATACAAGAGCTACTTATATTATGACTTATAGGACTGGCTTTATCAATATTCTGCTGCTGTTATATGTTTATACAAGAGTTACTCATATTGTGACTTATAGGACTGGATTTATCAATATTCTGCTGCTGTTATATGTTTATACAAGAGTTACTCATATTGTGACTTATAGGACTGGATTTATCAATATTCTGCTGCTGTTATATGTTTATAGAAGAGTTACTCACATTATGACTTATAGGACTGGATTTATCAATATTCTGCTGCTGTTATATGTTTATACAAGAGTTACTCACATTATGACTTATAGGACTGGATTTATCAATATTCTGCTGCTGTTATATGTTTATACAAGAGTTACTCATATTGTGACTTATAGGACTGGATTTATCAATATTCTGCAGCTATTATATGTTTATACATGAATTTGAATTTGAAATACATGCAGAGATACTTTTCTGACTTAACATGTATACTCAAAATGTGAAAATAAAAAGATTTTTATGTCGAAAAAAAAGTAAGTCTAGAATTAGCCTATAACCCATTCACTGAGACGACAAGACAAACCCAACACATGTATAGTGTTGGGTGAGACCTGAATGTAGGCTAATGGGTCGGGACAAGCAGACATGTACAGCAGCTGTCTTTTATATTCTAAAATCTTCTAATTTAAAATAAAAGAAATGTCAATCCTTTATTTTCATTTCTTTATTCAATCCAATTGCATCAGTGCCACATGAAACAGTGAAACTGTATTTTATCAGTTAATTGTTATGATTTATAGACAATTCTTTATTATTAATTCATCATTAATTTAATAAAAGATATATAATACAGGAGTGAGTGTATATATGTGAGGGGGTAGATAGCCCCTGCTGGTGTAACATCAGGTCCAATGTTACATATGTCAGTCCATACAACATGTCCCACCTTACACACCTGGGGTAAAGTTCAGCCAGGTATACAACATGGCCCACCTTACCACACCTGGGGTAAAGTTCAGCCAGGTAAAAACAAGCTATAGGGTTCTTACACAACATTAGCAGGTAATGGGTGGCTAGAACACAACATGCACAGGTGGCCAACATCAACCCACATAGTATTAGCCGGAATATAACACAACCCACATAGCTGTAAGGTTTAATGTTAAATGTGTTGGTGTTCCCCTCATTATGGGACAAACACTGATCTCACTCCTGTCTGTTTGAACTTTGAGTCTCTGTCAGTCACTTTCCTCTGTCTCTCTCTCCTCTCCCTCCTCTCTCTCTATCCTCTCTCCTCTCTCCTCTCCCTCCTCTCTCTCTCTCTCTCCCCCTCTCTCTCCTCTGTACCTCTCTCTCTCCCTCCCCCTCTCTCTCCTCTGTACCTCTCTCTCTCCCTCCCCCTCTCCCTCCTCTCTCCCTTTCTCCCTCTACTGTTCCTTCACCTCTCTCTTCACCACTATTTCGGGTGGACCTGTTGATCCAGTGTTCAATTCAATTCAATTTGAAAATTCTTTTAATGCTGATGTTATTACAGAGGGTAGTTCAACTCTGGCTTATGGCTTTCTCTTATGGGTTATGGCTTTCACTCCATTCCCTACATTCAGTTCCACCTAATCTAATGATTAAATAAATAAATTGATACAAGACCAATTCATCCCTATCTCCACCTAATCTATGTAATCTCTACCAATGAGTCTCATAAGTCTTCTCATAAAAACTTTCACATAAAAACTTTCACATAAATCTGATTTAATTTCATATATAAATCATAAAACTGTCCTTTAAATCACAAACTTCAGAATTACCCCCAGGTGAACTTCCCATAAGGAATAAAATAAATAAAACTTCAAACATTTCTTCCACAATTACGTCCCAATTCATCTCTACAATCTTTGATCACTTCCAATTATATTCCCTGCTTATAGACGATCTGAGAGTTTGGTCTCTCTCTCCCCATCAACACTATATCTCCCGTAAAAAGTAACTTTTTGATCCAAAGAAAGTGACGAAAACATAAAATGTTATGACTTTTGAATGGCCCCCACTCGTTGATAGGATGAGAGAGAGTTCCAAGGTCATCCGGTACGATTCTGTATTTATAAAAGCTGGAAATTTGTATTGAGGTGATATTGTGTGAGGTGTGGAGAATGGAAAGTGGAAGTAGTGAGCTTGATGAAGGGCATCTATTGGTGTTTTGGCCCTAACCTGAATAAAAGGCCCTTGTAAGGGCAATAAAAGGCCCTTGTAAGGGCATAAGGGCATATTTAGTGTGAACTCGTTTATTTGTGATGTGTCACAGAAAATGAATCTTATGTCGACCAAAATGGATTTTGAGATACATATTTAAAAAGAAGAGATTAGGTGGATTCCAACTATATTAACATTTACAAAATCTAAAAAAGTATTTCCATTTTCTATGTTTGATGTTTTTTATGTTTAAAAACCCCAGTTTGCGATACGTCTGGGTGGACAATTACTAGCTAAGTATACTCCATAGGATGATCTTTGAAACACAAGAATTATTTAATACACTGTCTTGCAATTAGGTACATGTATACATATTACCTAAAGCACTAGATTCCGCCGGAAAACATTCCTACAAAGAGATCTTGTGAATATCAATTTTGCGCCTTATGACTCTTTTTTTCTGTGACACATCGCATTAAACATACACTAGGGCGCATGTAAGATTGTCATATTCAGGTTTCTGTTGGTAGCCCTGGTATTTTAGTATATTCATTCATTTTACACCAACTATTGACACCATGTCTCCCCACACAAATGTTTATATTTTATTTCTCGTGTATTTTCCAAAATCCGATATCAGTCGATCTTTCTTGATATATTACAACAAATTAATATAATGTAATATAAATTCTCCTATGATCATAAATACACCAATTTGTCTTTTGGATATTCTATTTTTGATAACGATTTAAATAGACTGATTTGTAATGAAATAGTTTTAGTTCAGAATGGCAAATTATATTGGCACATTATTATGGATAAGGTAACGTTGGGAGGACGTACTACAGCAAGAACAGCATAGTATTGCGTATGAGGGGGGCTATATTCTCCGAGTATGGCTGAAAACAACGAGGCCGGAGGCTGAGTGGTTTTTCGGCCATACGAGGAGAATAAAGGCCGCTGAAGACGCGATACTGTGCTATTCTTGCTTTTATTCCATTATTCTTAACTTAAAACAACTTTATTTGCATTAATTTCATCAAACTGAGTTGTCTGCATTGTCTCGAACGGTCGTGACGTCACTGTACAATACAGGGAGTTTATATTGTACACCTTGTGAGCGGCAAGTATATCGATTATACTGTCCGCTCACGGCCAAATCATGGAATAAACACTTATATATTTTCTGTATACATACAGCAGCAAGCACTAGCCCTGTAGTGATGTGGGGATATAACTACACCTGAATACTACCTGACCCTGGAGGAGGCAGGTGAGGGGGCGGCTGATGAGCGTCTCTCACCTGCTGCCAGGTGTGAAGGTGAGGTGTGTAACAGGTGTTGGGGGAGGGGGGAGTCCAAGACATGGGGGTGGGGTGGAATAAGGAATGGGGTATATGGGGGAGTGGAATGTCGGTAGGGAGGGAAAGGAATGAGAGGGGGATAGAGGAGGGACACAGAGAGGGGGGGGGGGAGAAAGAGGTAAGAGAGGAGAAGAGAGAGAGGGGGCAAGAGACAAGGGAAGGAGGAGACAGAGAGAGAGAGAGGGGGAGAAAGAGAGGGACAGGAGAGGGAGAAAGAGAGAGAGGGAGGGGGGAGAGAGGGAGAGGAGAGAGAGGGAGAGGGAGGGGGGAGAGAGGGAGAGGAGAGAGAGGGAGAGGGAGGGGGGAGAGAGGGAGAGGAGAGAGAGGGAGAGGGAGGGGGGGGAGAGAGGGAGAGGAGAGAGGGGGGAGAGAGGGAGAGAGAGAGGGAGAGAGAGAGAGAGAGGAGAGTGAGAGAGAGAGAGGGAGGTGGAGGAAGGAGGGAGGTAAGGAGTAAACAAGATAGGGAACACCCTTTTCGGAAACTGGGATTTGGGGGTATTTTAGGTCGGGATTCGGGATTTAAAAGGGCCTACAGGAAGGAGAAAGGGGTTCAGAGACAGATATAATTTTTTATAGGTAGATAGGATTGCAAATCGAAAACCTGCGAGATCTTATAAAAAAACGGGAAATGGGATTCAAGGGGTGGGGGGTGGCGGGTTTGTGTGTGTGTGTGGGGGGGGGGGGGGTATTCCATACCTTGAGTAAGGAGGGAGAGGGCACAGTGCTACCTATTACCGCGTTTGAGCAACCAAATTTGGGTGTTAAATTGGTCTGTGGTAAGAAGGGACCATATAGCGGCCGGTGCCTCGCCGGCTCTTAACAACTAACACATGTTTGGAGGGTGAGACCCACTATGAGTAGGGTGTTTAGGTCAAAATTAGATATAGCTGAATATAATTAAGTTTAAACAATAAATGCAATAATGCAAACTAGACACACAGTGGATTCAAATGCAAAAATCCGAATTAAATTATCTTTATTCAAAAAAAAGTTATGCCATGTCAAAGGTAAGAAATTTGGGAGAAAATTACCCTCCTTAACTTCAGGAGCCCCAGTCTCAGTAACCCTACACCTTGTGGTGACAGCCTAAGAGATGTTATTGGTAAAGGGCGATCAAGCGCGCAGGGGGTAAGGGAGATCCTATCTGGGCCCTCCGGTAATAGGTAGGACTGGGCAGTAACAGAGACACAGAACACAGTAGACACGGACTAGGATGGCGCCATGTTTCACATCCAAAATTATAAGTTGATGAATCTGTTTTACCTTCCTCCAGTACATACCCTACATCCTTACTATTCACCATGGCAACCCTCCTTGTTTACCTGTGTATCATGTACCCCCACCATACCCTATAGCACCCTCTCCACATACCCCATACCCCTCAGTCGTACCCTAAACCCTCAACCCTCAACCCTCAACCCTCAACCCGGGCTACACCTGTCACTACTGTCAGCACATAAACCCAGTCATCTGTCACTATTGGAAGTATACCTGTCACCTGCCCCTCCACTCCAGGCCCTATCTATTAACATAGGCACTTATAGCTGTCACAATATACTGTCAGTCACTGTGGGTTAACTGTCAATATTTGTGTACAGCTGACAGTATGACGTAGAGCACACATGAGTGGAGGCTCCGCCTGGCGGTCACTGACGGCGTTAAACAGCTTCTGCTCACAATTTCACTTCAATCAATAGAGGGAGTTGCATAGCCGCCATTTTGAATCTCAATTCGCATGGAATTATGGGACTAATGGTGCAGCATAAAACCTATAGAACACATGCCATGTTAAGGATACATGCCATGTTCAGCATGGAATATGTATCAATGCTCTAATGCCAATATCCATGTGTTATACATGTTTCCATGACACAAGTCCCCCTCTTTCCCATCATGCATTTGGTTTTCATGGAACATTCTTGCAATTTTTTAAAAGAAAAACGTTGCCAAATATTTGTATGTCAAATTTCAACAGAATCCATCCCAGCATGCACTGGAACAGACATGCGCAGTGGCACATGCAAATCCCCTATTGGAGTAAATTATTAATATTTATTAATTCTTTATTTGCAAGACTACGAGTTACACATTTGGTAATGCCAGGACTATTATATCCTTTAGTATATGGGTCAGATCTTCAGAAAATGTACAATTCAACTTCACCAATCCTCTCAAATAACCCAAATTTCAGACGAAAATAAAGTTCAAAATAAAGTTCGACCTAACCAAACAGATTGCTAGAATCAATGCAATGCTGAATATACTCAAATTTACCTTGTATTGACCAAATTGCAGCCTAATTTAGCAGAATTTACTAAATGTGTATAGCTGCCAATTGTACATTTTCTGAAAATGTGACCCATATAGCTCTGGTTATGCCCATCAGATGTATAATGTAGTCTGCCCGTGCATGCCATGCTGTAGAGTTAGTAGAAACTAAGAGAAACTAAGTACAAGGTAATATAATACGACATGAAAGTGGTGAGAAATTTTCAGTATTGATGACAGATAATCATAGTATAACGATAACATTCTAGTAGAGTGAGGTGGCAGGCGTTAGGAAGGTTACATGATAAGTGTAATTTCCATGTGTCTGCACCCTTAAACATGAAAGAACACATTGTGGGAGAGATAAACTACCAAATATAATATATATAAGGGAATTATTGAATAATGAATGGAGGCTATGAAGGAGCGGTGTATTATTACTGATAACAGTATAAAATACGTAATAGATTCCAAAAGATTGGAGATATGGTCACATTCTCCTCCCTATCTTCTCCGCTCTCTCTCTCCTCTCTCTCCTCTCCCTCTCCTCTCTCCTCCCTCTCCTCTCTCCTCCCTCATCTCTCCCTCCCTCATGCTCCCCCTCTTCTCTCTCTTTCTCCCCTCTCTCTCTTTCTCCCCTCTCTCTCTCTTTCTCCCCTCTCTCTCTCTTTCTCCCCTCTCTCTCTTTCTCCCCTCTCTCTCTTTCTCCCCTCTCTCTCTTTCTCCCCTCTCTCTCTTTCTCCCCTCTCTCCCTCTTTCTCCCCTCTCTCTCTTTCTCCCCTCTCTCTCTTTCTCCCCTCTCTCTCTTTCTCCCCTCTCTCTCTTTCTCCCCTCTCTCTCTTTCTCCCCTCTCTCTCTTTCTCCCCTCTCTCTCTTTCTCCCCTCTCTATCTTTCTCCCCTCTCTCTCTTTCTCCCCTCTCTCTCTTTCTCCCCTCTCTCTCTTTCTCCCCTCTCTCTCTTTCTCCCCTCTCTCTCTTTCTCCCCTCTCTCTCTTTCTCCCCTCTCTCTCTTTCTCCCCTCTCTCTCTTTCTCCCCTCTCTCTCTTTCTCCCACAGGCTTCATTCTCTGCTTTCGCTGGTCTTTCGATTGCACTTTATGAATAATGATAAGTAAAAGAGAGTTACAACGCAGATGCACCGAATAACTGATATCAGTGATCAAATATAATACAAAGAAATGCATACATTATAAAGAATTATCCAAGGAAATAATTTCATAATTGATCGCTGAATAATGTATGTATGTATAGTAACATATATGTAACATATGTCATGTTATGTTATTGTATTGTAATGGAAGCTTAAGGACAAAATAAAAATAAAATGAATAAAAACCTTTATTCCCATGACCAAGATGTGTAATTCTAGTAAAGAGACAGGAATTCCGTGTCTATAAGTTCAATAAATGGGTTAGATTCCCTTAGATCCCGTCCCTACCAACCACCACATTAGTGCTTTGATGTTTGTTCCACCCGTTTGATCTGATCCTGTCTCCTGTGACAGTCTCTAGTTCACAAGCCTGCACTAAAGTCATTAAAGCAACCCGGGAGGTGGTCTCTAGCAGATGAATTTATATTAAAACTTATTGAAATTTAATGATTATAAAATGAGTGATTATATCAATGCATCACCACCTTATTCGTGGTGTGTTGTAAGGTCTGTAGAGGCTGTGAGAGCGGCCCATGTGGGGGAAGTTGTCAGAAAATGTACAATTCGCATTCACAAATTCTCTTAAATTTCTCTAATTTAAGACAAAAATGAGATTCAAAATACAGTTCAACATAACCGAACATATTTTTAGAATCAAGTAATACAAAAATTACTCAGCTATACCTAGTATTTATGTTTTTTTTAGCAGAATTTACTAAATGTTTAGAGCTGCCGGCTGTACATTTTTTGCTCACATATAGTTAAAGAGATGAGAGAAATAGAAATCAATACAAATTCCTCTCTGTGATGGTTGGTCCCTACAAGATATGTACATTTGGGGCTAATTTATGACTTAGAACATAGCTTGTGTGGAGGAAATGACACTTTTTATTTAAATTTTAGTTCTAATGATTTCCCCTGTAATATTAAGCGTTTTCCTCGTCCTTACCCTGCGGATTGTGCTTTCCTTTATAAATTCACAAGTTTAATATACTGCCTTTTCCAGAATGTCATAGAATAATGTTCCGCCTTAAAAACAATGAACGAGTTGAACCAGTAACATTTATTTACTTTATTATCACCCAACTGTTTCACATTAACGTTTATATCGCTGTTCCTCCACTGATACAAAGCTATTCCGTGAAATTCCATTAATTTAATTTTCTTTAATTTCTAGAAATGTATAAGGTTTCAATTTTCTCCCCGTGACATGTAGAGCTGTCAGCGCCTAAAGTAAATAGAAGTCAAACAATTCCACAAACTATTTAGTTTAATATATCTGTCTGATTCTGGGTATCAACACCTGAATCTACCAGTTCCGGTCTGCTGAGCGATAATAGGTGTTAATTGTGTTTAGGGCTGAGTAATTAAGACGCTGACAGGTGGCGCAGTGATCGAGTGGGCGGGTGATGGATGTTTGATTGATAGGTAACGGTCACAATAAAAGGGGCGTGGTCTAAATTGATGGCTTTTCAATAGATTCCATTTGGGTGGTAGGGTTCCAATGAAAACAAACCCATTTCTCTCTATTTAGGCTTTTGTGTGAAATGGAATGATGTTTTCCAATTAAGTGGACTGCCCTTGGGGCCCTTGGTGCCCTTGGTGCCCTTGGGCTGTCCTTGTATGACCTTCAATAAAGCTTTCAGCAGGAGAGATTATTTAAAGTTTGAAGTCTGTGACCTCTGAAACTTTTAATTCTAATTTAATAACATGCTAATTCAATTAACAGAAATAAGTTTGTTAAAACAAATTTGATCTTCCCTAAATTTTATTTTTAACTTGGTGAATTATTTATTTCTGCCTCACATTCGCGAATATTTATATTTTTGTGAATCTGAATGTGGTTCATTCTTCGTTACTTACATAATGTGCAGTATGCGGACATGTACCACAAGATATATCAATAGTTAAATAAGTAAACTTATAAGTCTTATGAAGCAAGACTTGTTAGTCAATCTCAGTTAGTCAACTATGTTCTTGGTTTATCCCAGAATGCATTGTTGTGGGAGGCACAGGGGTGTATAAATCCCCTATTGGTTTTAGAGGTTTAGCTGGTTAATTGGTTAATTGGTCGTTGGTGTGCCCTCCTCCCTCCCCCTCTATCTCCCTTTAACTCTGTCCTTCCCCCAAACCCTCTTTGCCTCTTCTCTCTCCTCTTCCTCTTCTCTCTCCCCCCCTCTCTCCTCTTCCTCTCCTTCTCCATTTTCTCTCTCCCCCTCTTCCTCATCCTCTGTTTCCTTGCTCTCTCCCTTTCTCTCCTCTTCTTTCTCTAACCCCCTCTCTCTCCCTTTCCCTTTCGCTTCCCCTCCTCTCTCTCTCTCTCTCTCTGTCTTCCCTTTCTGTCTCTTCTTGAAAACACCCCAAATTTGTCAAATATCCCCCAAATTCCACCGGAAATCAAACATGATTGCCTACTTGCCCGAATTGAGTAATTAGTAACGATTTTCATAAATTAAAATTCTCAAAATCTATTTGTTCTTGTAATCAAATTGTTTATATTTAAATTACATTTACACTTTAACCTATTCTATGCAGGTAGCACAGGCCCTACATAATAGGAATGTGAATGTTGTACATGACCTTGTGTGTAGGTGATGTGGGTTTGATATGGGTTTGCACTCCTCCTGTAGGTGCTATATAGTGTTACCTTTCACTCCTCCTGTACCCACTATATAGTGTTACCTACAGCTGTATCTATTGCACACCTGTAACAGTAGCCTCACCATCACATGCCTTGTGTCCGTCAGGCACACAGAGAATGTACAATTCACCTTCACCAATCCTCTCAAATAACGCAAATATAAGACGAAAATCAGGTTAAAAAATAGTTTAACAGAACCGAAGAGGTATTTCCAAACAAGGAAATTTCAAACATACACAAGAAATACCTGGTATTTATGATATTTCAGCCTAATTTAGCAGAATTTAGTAAATGTGTACAGCTGTTGATTGTACATGTTCTGACGCCCTCCCCCATGTGTGCTGTGTGTGTACATGATACATGTATGATACAGGCAGGGCGTGCAGGGGAATCAGGGTGAAATTGTAACTTCTATATTTACATATTTACAGTTTCATCCACCCAAATACCTTCCCGACTCCCTCCATTAATTCACCCAGGCCACTGGGAGATCGTTAGTCTAGGCCCAAAGTTGAGAGAGTCCCTTCGAACGGAGGGAAATCCTCTCGTCGCCTCAAACCGCAAAGTGCCATTCCATTAAGACCTTATTATCTATTTAATTCTTTAATACAATATAGATTTGTTACGCATCTATATCATGCATACAGTTATGTTTTCAATAAATCTGGACTTGCAAGGTTAATCTAGTAGGCCCTACAATATAAACATACATTGTCCAAATTATTATTATTGTAAGCACACGATGCAGTATCGTGAAACATTTTTGTGGACTACACCATATCCACAAATTATATATTCTCTCCAGGTTGAATGAAATAATAATGATAATAATACAATATTTGCCCTAAATTGGTTGGTTAATGGTCCTAATAATCATAGATAATATCTGTTTAACATTCAGGCTCAACAACCAACCAATCAAAAACCTTCTCTCATATCCTCTAGTTCCCTCCCGAGCGCCTCCTCGTGACACATTAATAAACTAAACACCAGCGCCATGGTAACACAATACTCCTCACATCACGTGACCTTTGTGTCGTCATAGCAACCGCGCATGCGCGCTAGAACAACATCCGGGCATCTTTACAGGAGATGAGAGCACCCTGGTGGTGGGAAGTGATAACAGTGTATTGTTATCATCTAAAACACCATGCGACGTTTTTGTCGGCCGCTTTTTGTGCTCATATTGTGCGGGTCGGTCTATAAAGGTGTTTTTAGTCTCACATCCACGGGTTAGGGGCGACATTTCTACTCTTATTTACCTCCTTTCCTGTCCTCCTTCTACTGTTTTCTTACCTTCTTTTGTTCTTTTTATCTTTTTATGAGTCTTTTCTCCGTGTCACTTTCCCCTCTGGAGCTTGGATTGTTATTCAACTGGTTATAATCATATATACATGTATTTATTCATTTATTTTATTATTTATTTATTTATCTATTTATTTATTATTATACGCACATTTGATATGGAACATTAACGTAGCTAGAGTGGGATATGTCACCTACATATACCACTAGTGCATTACGCCACCTGAACCACCAGAAGGACTTGTGGGAAAAGTCCATAAAATGGCTGAAAAAGTGTTCATTTATGGATTATTAGAACATATATAAAACACAATCAAGGTCTTTTCCCTCCCGCTCATATTCACACTCCTCCTTGAACTTGTATATTGTATATTGCATTATTTATTTCCATTACACTATATTCTACCTTTTAATGTTGTCAATATGTATCTCCATTCATTGTGCAACTCAAACACATGACTGCAGGGTTTCTAGACTGCCCGTTCTTTCTTTCTTTCTTTCTTTCTTTCTTTCTTTCTTTCTTTCTTTCTTTCTTTCTTTCTTTCTTTCTTTCTTTCTTTCTTTCTTTCTTTCTTTCTTTCTTTCTCTTGTTCTTTCTTTCTTTCTCTCTTTCTTCCTTTCTTTCTTTCTTCTACGTCCCTGGTACATCACGTTTAACACTTGTATATAGGAGTTACTCACATGTGTACTGTATATATACAACAGTTCTAGTGAATATAATGATGTGAAATACTAAATGTCTACTTTATATTTGTAGGTGAGTCTTCTGCCTTATTATATGCGTGTCTGAGTGAGTATATTATTACACTGTCTGTAGGAGTTGGGGCTGAATCACACCCACTATAAGATAAGATAATTCTTAAAGAAGACAAACGTGTTGTGGGCATCTAATTCTTCCATGCCTGGCCCTCCTTACTTCTATTCACCTTTAAATGATATGAGGTTCTTGGTCTACAAGTATGAACAGGCAAACAGAAGTAGGTGTGTTTCCGATGTAACCCCTCCCCCCCCCCCCCCCCCACACACACACAGTGGATTATTTTTAGTACAAAAAAGGCCACCAAAAGCAGGAAACCATTTTTTGTTTAAAACAACTATTGTTATTCACATTCTCAGACACTGATCGTTTTCGTAGCTTTATACTGCGACAAATGTTAGGTTAAAATTAATTAAAAAAACGCCATAATTCTCGGTCAACATTCTCTACAAATACCAAACTCCAACTACGTATTCAGTCAGGTTCAGAAGGCAGTTTTGAACCCCTAAGTTTTAGGGATCATTAACACATTTAGCCTTAGTCTTGGCCTTGTGGTTAAGCTTATCGCTGGATGTGGAATCGAGGAATGTGGCCGTCTGGACCTGACAGTATTGTAAAATATATTTTTTTCAAGTCCCCCTCCCCCTCACCTAGTTTTCAGCCAGATAAATCGGAAACCCACATATATTTTGGCCACAGTTTTCCGCTAATCTTAATAAAGCAGATATATTGGGGAGAGCTAAGAGGTATAAGGCTATATCGTGTGGCCGCAGCACAACGTGCAGACAAGCCATACGGTGGCAATGTGAGATCGTGTTTCTTTAGCAAGATGGTAGATTTGATAACATCTTACTTCATGTGGTAATATATCATCAAGAGCTGGTAGTATACTACCCCAGGAGCTAGCTGAGGTTCAGCTGTTGGAGGTAGTCTAGCAAGAAAATACTTTATATAGTTCTTTATAGTTATATATCTCTCGACAAACATTGATAAAACACTAAAGATTTTTTGCTTTTTGTTTCTTTCATTCTTTCCTATATGAAAGACATTTAAGTAACATTTTGGAGGCCCCCATAGCCCCTCGGCCTCCCTCGGCCTCCCTCCGCCCCTCGGCCTCCCTCAGCCCCCATCAGCCTCCCTCAGCCCCCATCAGCCCCCCTCAGCCTCCCTCAGCCCCCCTCAGGCCCCCTCAGCCCCCATCAGCCTCCCTCAGGACCTCAGCCTCCCACAGCCCCCATCAGCCCCCCTCAGCCTCCCTCAGCACCTCAGCCCCCATCAGCCCCCCTCAGCCTCCCTCAGCACCTCAGCCCCCCTCAGCCTCCCTCAGCCCCCCTCAGCCCCTCAGCCTCCCTCAGCACCTCAGCCCCCCTCAGCACCTCAGCCTCCCTCAGCCCCCCTCAGCACCTCAGCCCCCCTCCGCCTCCCTCAGCCCCCCTCAGCCCCTTCAGCCCCCCTCAGCACCTCAGCCCCCCTCAGCCTCCCTCAGCACCTCAGCCCCCCCTCAGCCTCCCTCAGTCCCCCCCTCCCCCCCCCTACATAATGTCCAACCCTGTGTACAGGTAAGACGGTGTATGACGTGTACAGGTGAGTCAGTACATGTATCCAACACCCCCCCCCCCCCCTACATAATGTCCAACCCTGTATGACGGTGTACAGGTGAGTCAGTACATGTATCTAACACCCCCCCCCCCCTACATAATGTCCAACCCTGTATGACGTGTACAGGTGAGTCAGTACATGTATCCAACACCCCCCCCCCTCCCCCTCCCCCTACATAATGTCCAACCCTGGGTGACGTGTACAGGTGAGTCAGTACATGTATCCAACACTCCCCCCCCCTACATAATGTTCAACCCTGTATGACGTGTACAGGTGAGTCAGTACATGTATCCAACACCCCCCCCCCCCCCTACATAATGTCCAACCCTGTATGACGGTGTACAGGTGAGTCAGTACATGTATCTAACACACCCCCCCCCCCTACATAATGTCCAACCCTGTATGACGTGTACAGGTGAGTCAGTACATGTATCTAACACCCCCCCCCCCCCCTACATAATGTCCAACCCTGTATGACGGTGTACAGGTGAGTCAGTACATGTATCTAACACACCCCCCCCCCTACATAATGTCCAACCCTGTATGACGTGTACAGGTGAGTCAGTACATGTATCTAACACCCCCCCCCCCTACATAATGTCCAACCCTGTATGACGTGTACAGGTGAGTCCGTACATGTATCTAACACCCCCCCCCCCACCCTACATAATGTCCAACCCTGGGTGACGTGTACAGGTGAGTCAGTACATGTATCTAACACCCCCCCCCCCCCCCTACATAATGTCCAACCCTGGGTGACGTGTACAGGTGAGTCAGTACATGTATCTAACACCCCCACCCCCCCTACATAATGTCCAACCCTGTGTGACGTGTACAGGTGAGGAGTCAGTACATGTATCCAACACCCCCCCCCCCCCCCCCTACATAATGTCCAACCCTGTGTGACGTGTACAGGTGAGTCAGTACATGTATCTAACACCCCCCCCCCCCCCCTACATAATGTCCAACCCTGTATGACGTGTACAGGTGAGTCAGTACATGTATCTAACACCCCACCCCCCCTACATAATGTCCAACCCTGTATGACGTGTACAGGTGAGTCAGTACATGTATCTAACACCCCACCCCCCCTACATAATGTCCAACCCTGTATGACGTGTACAGGTGAGTCCGTACATGTATCTAACACCCCCCCCCCCCCCCTACATAATGTCCAACCCTGTATGACGTGTACAGGTGAGTCAGTACATGTATCCAACACCCCCCCCCCCCCTACATAATGTCCAACCCTGTATGACGTGTACAGGTGAGTCAGTACATGTATCTAACACCCCACCCCCCCTACATAATGTTCAACCCTGGGTGACGTGTACAGGTGAGTCAGGACATGTATCCAACACCCCCCCCCCCTACATAATGTCCAACCCTGTGTGACGTGTACAGGTGAGGAGTCAGTACATGTATCCAACACCCCCCCCCCCCCCCCTACATAATGTTCAACCCTGTGTGACGTGTACAGGTGAGTCAGTACATGTATCCAACACCCCCCCCCCCTACATAATGTCCAACCCTGTATGACGTGTACAGGTGAGTCAGTACATGTATCCAACACCCCCCCCCCCCTACATAATGTCCAACCCTGTATGACGTGTACAGGTGAGTCAGTACATGTATCTAACACCCCCCCCCCCTACATAATGTCCAACCCTGTGTGACGGTGTACAGGTGAGTCAGTACATGTATCCAACACCCCCCCCCCCCCCTACATAATGTCCAACCCTGTGTGACGTGTACAGGTGAGGAGTCAGTACATGTATCTAACACCCCCCCCCCCCTACATAATGTCCAACCCTGTGTGACGTGTACAGGTGAGGAGTCAGTCCATGTATCTAACACCCCCCTCCCCCCTACATAATGTCCAACCCTGAATGACGTGTACAGGTGAGTCAGTACATGTATCCAACACCCCCCCCCCCCCCTACATAATGTCCATCCCTGTATGACGTGTACAGGTGAGTCCGTACATGTATCTAACACCCCCCCCCCCCTACATAATGTCCAACCCTGTATGACGGTGTACAGGTGAGTCAGTACATGTATCCAACACCCCCCCCCCCCCCCTACATAATGTCCAACCCTGTATGACGTGTACAGGTGAGTCAGTACATGTATCTAACACCCCCCCCCCCCCCCTACATAATGTCCAACCCTGTATGACGTGTACAGGTGAGTCAGTACATGTATCTAACACCCCCCCCCCCCCTACATAATGTCCAACCCTGTATGACGTGTACAGGTGAGTCAGTACATGTATCCAACACCCCCCCCCCCCCCCCCCCCCTACATAATGTCCAACCCTGTGTACAGGTGAGTCAGTACATGTATCTAACACCCCCCCCCTACATAATGTCCAACCCTGTATGACGTGTACAGGTGAGGAGTCAGTACATGTATCCAACACCCCCCCCCCCCCCCCCCTACATAATGTCCAACCCTGTATGACGTGTACAGGTGAGTCAGTACATGTATCTAACACCCCCCCCCCCCCCCCTACATAATGTCCAACCCTGTATGACGTGTACAGGTGAGTCAGTACATGTATCTAACACCCCCCCCCCCCCTACATAATGTCCAACCCTGTGTGACGTGTACAGGTGAGGAGTCAGTACATGTATCCAACACCCCCCCCCCCCCCCCTACATAATGTCCAACCCTGTGTGACGTGTACAGGTGAGTCAGTACATGTATCTAACACCCCCCCCCCCCCCCTACATAATGTCCAACCCTGTATGACGTGTACAGGTGAGTCAGTACATGTATCTAACACCCCACCCCCCCCTACATAATGTCCAACCCTGTATGACGTGTACAGGTGAGTCCGTACATGTATCTAACACCCCCCCCCCCCCCCCCCTACATAATGTCCAACCCTGTATGACGTGTACAGGTGAGTCAGTACATGTATCCAACACCCCCCCCCCCCCTACATAATGTCCAACCCTGTATGACGTGTACAGGTGAGTCAGTACATGTATCTAACACCCCACCCCCCCTACATAATGTTCAACCCTGGGTGACGTGTACAGGTGAGTCAGGACATGTATCCAACACCCCCCCCCCCCCTACATAATGTCCAACCCTGTGTGACGTGTACAGGTGAGGAGTCAGTACATGTATCCAACACCCCCCCCCCCCCCCCTACATAATGTTCAACCCTGTGTGACGTGTACAGGTGAGTCAGTACATGTATCCAACACCCCCCCCCCCCCTACATAATGTCCAACCCTGTATGACGTGTACAGGTGAGTCAGTACATGTATCCAACACCCCCCCCCCCCCTACATAATGTCCAACCCTGTATGACGTGTACAGGTGAGTCAGTACATGTATCTAACACCCCCCCCCCTACATAATGTCCAACCCTGTGTGACGGTGTACAGGTGAGTCAGTACATGTATCCAACACCCCCCCCCCCCCTACATAATGTCCAACCCTGTGTGACGTGTGCAGGTGAGGAGTCAGTACATGTATCTAACACCCCCCCCCCCCCTACATAATGTCCAACCCTGTGTGACGTGTACAGGTGAGGAGTCAGTCCATGTATCTAACACCCCCCTCCCCCCTACATAATGTCCAACCCTGAATGACGTGTACAGGTGAGTCAGTACATGTATCCAACACCCCCCCCCCCCCTACATAATGTCCAACCCTGTATGACGTGTACAGGTGAGTCCGTACATGTATCTAACACCCCCCCCCCCTACATAATGTCCAACCCTGTATGACGGTGTACAGGTGAGTCAGTACATGTATCCAACACCCCCCCCCCCCCCCTACATAATGTCCAACCCTGTATGACGTGTACAGGTGAGTCAGTACATGTATCTAACACCCCCCCCCCCCTACATAATGTCCAACCCTGTATGACGTGTACAGGTGAGTCAGTACATGTATCTAACACCCCCCCCCCCCCCCCTACATAATGTCCAACCCTGTATGACGTGTACAGGTGAGTCAGTACATGTATCCAACACCCCCCCCCCCCCCCCCTACATAATGTCCAACCCTGTGTACAGGTGAGTCAGTACATGTATCTAACACCCCCCCCCTACATAATGTCCAACCCTGTATGACGTGTACAGGTGAGGAGTCAGTACATGTATCCAACACCCCCCCCCCCCCCCCCTACATAATGTCCAACCCTGTATGACGTGTACAGGTGAGTCAGTACATGTATCTAACACCCCCCCCCCCCTACATAATGTCCAACCCTGTATGACGTGTACAGGTGAGTCAGTACATGTATCTAACACCCCCCCCCCCCCTACATAATGTCCAACCCTGTATGACGTGTACAGGTGAGTCAGTACATGTATCTAACACCCCCCCCCCCCCCTACATAATGTCCAACCCTGTATGACGTGTACAGGTGAGTCAGTACATGTATCCAACACCCCCCCCCCCCCCCCCTACATAATGTCCAACCCTGTGTACAGGTGAGTCAGTACATGTATCTAACACCCCCCCCCCTACATAATGTCCAACCCTGTATGACGTGTACAGGTGAGGAGTCAGTACATGTATCCAACACCCCCCCCCCCCCCCCCCTACATAATGTCCAACCCTGTATGACGTGTACAGGTGAGGAGTCAGTACATGTATCTAACACCCCCCCCTACATAATGTCCAACCCTGTATGACGTGTACAGGTGAGTCAGTACATGTATCTAACACCCCCCCCCCCCCCTACATAATGTTCAACCCTGTATGATGTGTACAGGTGAGTCAGTACATGTATCTAACACCCCCCCCCCCCCCCCTACATAATGTCCAACCCTGTGTGACGTGTACAGGTGAGTCAGTACATGTATCTAACACCCCCCCCCCCCCCCTACATAATGTCCAACCCTGTATGACGGTGTACAGGTGAGTCAGTACATGTATCTAACACCCCCCCCCCCCTACATAATGTCCAACCCTGTATGACGTGTACAGGTGAGTCAGTACATGTATCTAACACCCCCCCCCCCCTACATAATGTCCAACCCTGTATGACGGTGTACAGGTGAGTCAGTACATGTATCCAACACCCCCCCCCCCCCCTACATAATGTCCAACCCTGTATGACGTGTACAGGTGAGTCAGTACATGTATCTAACACCCCCCCCCCCTACATAATGTCCAACCCTGTATGACGGTGTACAGGTGAGGAGTCAGTACATGTATCTAACACCCCCCCCCCCTACATAATGTCCAACCCTGTATGACGTGTACAGGTGAGTCAGTACATGTATCCAACACCCCCCCCCCCCCCCTACATAATGTCCAACCCTGTATGACGGTGTACAGGTGAGTCAGTACAGGTATCCAACACCCCCCCCCCCCCTACATAATGTCCAACCCTGTATGGCGTGTACAGGTGAGTCAGTACATGTATCCAACACCCCCCCCCCCTACATAATGTCCAACCCTGTATGACGTGTACAGGTGAGTCAGTACATGTATCCAACACCCCCCCCCCCCCCCCCCTACATAATGTCCAACCCTGTATGACGGTGTACAGGTGAGTCAGTACATGTATCTAACACCCCCCCCCCCCCTACATAATGTCCAACCCTGTATGACGTGTACAGGTGAGTCAGTACATGTATCCAACACCCCCCCCCCCCTACATAATGTCCAACCCTGTATGACGGTGTACAGGTGAGTCAGTACAGGTATCCAACACCCCCCCCCCCCCCTACATAATGTCCAACCCTGTATGACGTGTACAGGTGAGTCAGTACATGTATCCAACACCCCCCCCCCTACATAATGTCCAACCCTGTATGACGTGTACAGGTGAGTCAGTACATGTATCTAACACCCCCCCCCCCCCCCTACATAATGTTCAACCCTGTATGACGGTGTACAGGTGAGTCAGTACATGTATCTAACACCCCCCCCCCCTACATAATGTCCAACCCTGTATGACGTGTACAGGTGAGTCAGTACATGTATCCAACACCCCCCCCCCCCCCTACATAATGTCCAACCCTGTATGACGTGTACAGGTGAGTCAGTACATGTATCTAACACCCCCCCCCCCCCCCCCCACCCCTACATAATGTCCAACCCTGTATGACGTGTACAGGTGAGTCAGTACATGTATCCAACACCCCCCCCCCCCCTACATAATGTCCAACCCTGTATGACGTGTACAGGTGAGTCAGTACATGTATCTAACACCCCCCCCCCCCCCCCACCCCTACATAATGTCCAACCCTGTGTGACGTGTACAGGTGAGCCCGTACATGTATGTATCTAACACCACCTGTCACCTCTCTATTACCCACTCCCGCTCTTACAATAGCCGCACAACCTCCCCTTCTTCATTTTACTCTTTTTACTCATCGATACGTTAAAATGTACTGGATGTTTTCTAATAGAGGGTTTTGCATATACTCATGCACGTTTTTGAATAAATAATGAAAGTGGATTAACACAAAAATAGATGAATAAATAAAATCAAAGAAACATATGTAATATAATTTAATTAATAAATACATGATACAATCATTAAACTGTACCCTCATGTAGATCGATTCAAGACAGACACTCCTCCCTAAAGCTGTATTTTCAGAAGAACAATATCGTACTAAATCTACTCATATTATGACTTATAGGACTTGGTTTATCAAGAATTTTAAGTTGAGTCAACCGTGAGAAAACAGAGTTTCACCAGGTCTCCAAATTATAAATGTCGATTTTATGAAGGCCTGTGGCATAAACAAACAGACAAAATCCTCCATAATGTTGGTCCAATGACTTCTAGATGGGTTGAAAAAGAAGGACACAAAAAGTAGAAAATATTCAGTTCTTGACCCACGTTATTTGAGAACACAGATTCCTGGAACCCACAAATATATCGCTGTAAATTCCCTGTTTAATCTTCCATATGTCACGAGCTGGTTTTAAACACTGAAATATTTTGAAATTTTGAAACGAGTGGGCGAAACTGTTATTTGACTTTAGCGTTACATTTGTATTCCGCCCCTACATGTGCTTGTGTTTAGACCCGGGTCTGATATAACACAAGTAGAAAGGGAACCTGAGACGGACAGGTTGGGAGCGGGAGAATGTAAACATGACATATTTTACCATATCACCTTACATGTTCTGTATGACAAGCATTGGGAGAATATAGTGTAATGTTACATTGCATTAACCTGTAATATCGCCCTCCACCCCCACCCCGCCCGGCGGTCAACATGGGGTGGGGTGGGGGTGGGGGGGGGGGGGGATGCACATCTGTCTTCTTGGTTCCTCTCAACCCCAACATTGGGTCAGATTTTCAGAAAGTGTACAATTCAACTTCGCCAATCTTCCCAAATAACCCAAATTTCAGACGGAAATTAACTTCTAAATACAGTTCAACATAGCCAGACATATTGCTAGAATCAATGATGCAATGCCAAATATACTGGAATTTACCTAGTATTGACCAATTGCAGCTTAATTTAGCAGAATTTACTAAATGTGTACAGCTGCCAATTATACATTTTCTGAATATCTTACCCCTGTTCTCTTGGTTCCTCTCAACCCCCTCAGCTCCCTTTCCCCTGCTGTCTCCAGTCTAAGGGTCAGATTCTCAGAAAATGCACAATCTACAGTTCAACACATCTCTCAAATTCTGCTAATTTAGAGTGACAAATGATGAATACTGAGTGTATTCGGTATTGTATTCAGTCAATAAATATGTCTGGCTTTGTTGAATTGTATTTTGAACCTGATTTCCATCTGAAATTTGGGTTATTTGAGAGGATTAGTGAAAGTTAAGTGAATTGTACATTTTCTTCAAACTTGACCCCTAAACCCTGCGACCTGTTCAAATCTCATCAGACATTCTCAGCCCCCTCAACAAGAGCTCGGCGGGTCCCTGAAATATGGAATTGTATGAAGCCCTGTAGCAAATAGAATCAGACAAAACCTCAGAGATCCTAGACAAATGACCCTTAGATGGGTTGGGAAAGAGTGGAACACAAAGTAGAAAATCGTTAGCTAACGTTGGTCAAAAACTAAAGATTTTCTACTCAGCCCCTTTCTACCCCTCAGCTCCTTCAACTTTTCACCCCCTCGATCAGCCCCTTTCAACTCCTGCCCCTTTCGACCCTCCCCCTTCAAACACCTTGGTCTCCCTACACTCCCCCAGCCCCTCTGCCTCCCTCAGGCCCCCCGGTTCATCAGGTCCCTCAGCCCGTCACCCCAACCCTCCCAGCCCCCCTATACTCTCCCCCCCCCCCCATCCTTCCCAGCACGCACCACAATATTGACATCACATGACTGGACTTATTAATGTTACCATGAAGCGTCCATATTAGTATGCCGCTCACCATACCTCCCCCTCCCCTCCCCCTCGCCCCCCCCCCCCCCCCCCGCACACACACACCTGTTACATGGAATAGCTTTTAGCAGGCTGCTGTAGAGGGTGCTTGGCGGAGCAGGAACAGGATCAACCTGTAGCTCTCTGTGTTGTCACATATAGAAGCTTGCAGATCAACAGAACAATCCAAGCTGATGTTTCCATCGCACCTTTTAAATCTTCTTTTTTTCTGTTTATATATCACCTGGTATCGGTTTTAGTCGACTTGCCTGAATAAGGACCCTTTTAGGACTTGTATTGTAACACAAACCTGTTAATATTCTTCAACACATTTACTTGCACATTTAATTTGCTTTTAGAGATTATTTTTTATATGAAATGTCCGATTGTGTATCCTGACTCTAAAGTTATGAGTTATGGTTTCCAGATTTTGTTTTCTCTTTGATGTTTAAAAGCAATATTTGTGAACTTGAATGATTATTATTCATTAAGATAACGAGGAGTTTGGCAAGTCTAATCTCCCCCAACAAATGTCGTCTGCTTTATCCCTTCTCTCCCCAGAAATGGCGCCTTTTTTCCCTCGGCGTCGACCATAGATCAGTAACCATAGAAACCAGCTGCCAGACGACCCAAGCCCAGTGTAGAATTATGGGATATATTTACGACGCTTGAAGGCCAGAAAATGACGTCATAATATCGCAAACGTCCGCAAGGTGTCGATTATTATCATCTGCCTTAAGAGTGATGTCCTTGCTTGTCATTGGCTGACTTGTTTATGACGTAATGTCGTCTTTATAGCTTGTGTGACGTTTAACCTGTAATTAAAGGTCAAACTATCTGACCTTAACGTCAAGGTCGTTTCGCTCTCGTATTAAATCTCGTGGCCGGCGAGAAGTGCCAGTCGTCCATGTGTTGAAAGGTTTCAAAGGGCGGGTAGGGGTAAAATACAATGTTGTTCTTTGCTTGTGATTTGTTTTAATTACAATCATTGACCTGTTTCACATAAATATGTCCTTGGTATTCGACCTTGAAATGACTTTGGAGAGGTTGATGTGATGGGTGCACATGTTTGTGTTACAGTTTACAGCAATATAGGAGTTGTATTGGTGGCGTTTTGACCCCACACAGGCATAGTGGGAGATTTTATAGATACATGGAAAAACGTGTGAATTTATGCATTAAAAATCAAATGATTTAGCCTAGTGAATATTTTGTTTTACTTTTTTTCGCTTCTTGCCCTGTATTTCTATTTATCTGTTGCTCTTCCTCCATCCCCTTCCTCACTCTGTCTCACGCTCTCTCACTCCCTGTCTCTACCCTCTTCCCGTCTCTCTCTCCCCTCTCCCCCTCTCTCCCCCCTCTCTCCCCTCTCCCCCCCTCTCTCCCCCCTCTCTCCCCCTCTCTCTCCCCCCTCTCTCCCCCTCTCTCCCTCTCTCCCCCCTCTCTCTCCCCTCTCCCCCTCTCTCCCCCCTCTCTCCCCCCTCTCCCCCCTCTCTCCCCCTCTCTCTCCCCCTCTCTCCCCCTCTCTCTCCCCCTCTCTCCCCCCTCTCTCCCTCTCTCCCCCCTCTCTCTCCCCTCTCCCCCTCTCTCCCCCCTCTCTCCCCCTCTCCCCCCTCTCTCCCCCTCTCTCTCCCCCTCTCTCCCCCTCTCTCCCTCTCTCCCCCTCTCTCTCCTCTGTCCCCCTCTGTCCCCCTCTCTCCGTCTTTCTGCTCTGTCCCTCTCTCTCTCCTCTCCCGCTCTCCTCTCCCCTCCCTCTCTCCTCCCTTCTCTCTCCCTTTCTCTCTCTTCTTTCCGTCATCTCCGTCATCTCCGTCTCCGTCATCTCCGTCATCTCTAGTTATCTCTCTCTTCCTCCCTCGAAGCTTTAAGCTCGATTTTAATATCTGTGTCTCATTCTCACTTGGAGTGTGTACCTCTGTCTGTTCCTGTCACTCTGTCCCTGTCCCCACATCTGTCCCTGTCTCCACCCCAGTCGTTAGTGGGAGACAATACAGAGCCATGCATACCACCCTACACGTGCCCTACCCGCGTGTACACCTCACGCACTGGTGGAGGTACAACCCCTCCACTCACTGCCCTTTCTCACACCCACAAACCCTTCCCCGCCATGTAGAACATGGGAAAGGGTTTTCACATGATGTCCCTAACCTCCTCCTCCTCCCCTGGTTGGGTCATGCTCCTGTACATGTACTACCAGGGTTACAGCTAAACCCTCAATATAACCCCAGGGCTTAACCACTGGGTAAAGGGGAAAAAGGTGTGTTTCCGATTCACCAATAAATTCCCCCCTACCTACAAACACCTACCTCTTATTTGTTTTGCCCCAAAAGCTAATTAAGGCAGGGAAACAAGTCTTCCTAATAAAGCAAACTTAAAAGTATATTTTTCTTGTTAATACAAATCGCGGATTTGTATATATGGGAAATTATGAGTGAAATCACTTGATCAATTCACCTTCACCAATCCTCCCAAATTTAAGACAAAAAAATAGTTAATAATTCAGTTCAACATAACTGAACAGATATTCTTAATTTGTCCGTCCTTTAGCAGAATGTACTGGATTTGTGTAAAACTGCTGATTGTACATGTTCTGGCTGGTGTGGTGTCTGCTAATTGGGTTGGACTAATTAGTGTTACAGGGAGTACCTAGGGTCTCTACCCCCTCTATGTACCATATAGGCCACCCTGGTGTGGTGTCTGCTAATTGGGTTGGACTAATTAGTGTTACAGGGGGTACCTAGGGTCTCTACCCCCTCTATGTACCATATAGGCCACCCTGGTGTGGTGTCTGCTAATTGGGTTGGACTAATTAGTGTTACAGGGAGTACCTAGGGTCTCTACCCCCTCTATGTAGCATATAGGCCACCCTGGTGTGGTGTCTGCTAATTGGGTTGGACTAATTAGTGTTACAGGGGGTACCTAGGGCCTCTACCTCCTCTATGTAGCATATAGGCCACCCTGGTGTGGTGTCTGCTAATTGGGTTGGACTAATTAGTGTTACAGGAGGTACTTAGGGTGTCTACCCCCTCTATGTAACATATAGGTCACCCTGGTGTGGTGTCTGCTAATTGGGTTGGACTAATTAGTGTTACAGGGGGTACCTAGGGTCTCTACCCCCTCTATGTAGCATATAGGCCACCCTGGTGTGGTGTCTGCTAATTGGGTTGGACTAATTAGTGTTACAGGCAGTACCTAGGATCTCTACCCCCTCTATGTACCATATAGGCCACCCTGGTGTGGTGTCTGCTAATTGGGTTGGACTAATTAGTGTTACAGGCAGTACCTAGGGTCTCTACCCCCTCTATGTAGCATATAGGCCACCCTGGTGTGGTGTCTGCTAATTGGGTTGGACTAATTAGTGTTACAGGAGGTACTTAGGGTGTCTACCCCCTCTATGTAACATATAGGTCACCCTGGTGTGGTGTCTGCTAATTGGGTTGGACTAATTAGTGTTACAGGGGGTACCTAGGGTCTCTACCCCCTCTATGTAGCATATAGGCCACCCTGGTGTGGTGTCTGCTAATTGGGTTGGACTAATTAGTGTTACAGGCAGTACTTAGGGTCTCTACCCCCTCTATGTACCATATAGGCCACCCTGGTGTGGTGTCTGCTAATTGGGTTGGACTAATTAGTGTTACAGGGGGTACCTAGGGTCTCTACCCCCTCTATGTAGCATATAGGCCACCCTGGTGTGGTGTCTGCTAATTTGGTTGGACTAATTAGTGTTACAGGGAGTACCTAGGGTCTCTACCCCCTCTATGTAGCTTATAGGCCACCCTGGTGTGGTGTCTGCTAATTGGGTTGGACTAATTAGTGTTACAGGGGGTACCTAGGGTCTCTACCCCCTCTATGTAGCATATAGGCCACCCTGGTGTGGTGTCTGCTAATTGGGTTGGACTAATTAGTGTTACAGGGGGTACCTAGGGTCTCTACCCCCTCTATGTAGCATATAGGCCACCCTGGTGTGGTGTCTGCTAATTGGGTTGGACTAATTAGTGTTACAGGGGGTACCTAGGGCCTCTACCCCCTCTATGTAGCATAGGCCACCCTGGTGTGGTGTCTGCTAATTGGGTTGGACTAATTAGTGTTACAGGCAGTACCTAGGATCTCTACCCCCTCTATGTACCATATAGGCCACCCTGGTGTGGTGTCTGCTAATTGGGTTGGACTAATTAGTGTTACAGGGAGTACTTAGGGTCTCTACCCCCCTCTATGTACCATATAGGCCACCCTGGTGTGGTGTCTGCTAATTGGGTTGGACTAATTAGTGTTACAGGGGGTACCTAGGGCCTCTACCCCCTCTATGTAGTATATAGGCCACCCTGGTGTGGTGTCTGCTAATTGGGTTGGACTAATTAGTGTTACAGGGGGTACCTAGGGTCTCTACCCCCTCTATGTACCATATAGGCCACCCTGGTGTGGTGTCTGCTAATTGGGTTGGACTAATTAGTGTTACAGGGGGTACTTAGGGTCTCTACCCCCTCTATGTACCATATAGGCCACCCTGGTGTGGTGTCTGCTAATTGGGTTGGACTAATTAGTGTTACAGGGGGTACCTAGGGTCTCTACCCCCCTCTATGTAGTATATAGGCCACCCTGGTGTGGTGTCTGCTAATTGGGTTGGACTAATTAGTGTTACAAGGAGTACCTAGGATCTCTACCCCCTCTATGTACCATATAGGCCACCCTGGTGTGGTGTCTGCTAATTGGGTTGGACTAATTAGTGTTACAAGGAGTACCTAGGATCTCTACCCCCTCTATGTAGCATATAGGCCACCCTGGTGTGGTGTCTGCTAATTGGGTTGGACTAATTAGTGTTACAGGGGGTACCTAGGGTCTCTACCCCCTCTATGTACCATATAGGCCACCCTGGTGTGGTGTCTGCTAATTGGGTTGGACTAATTAGTGTTACAGGGAGTACCTATAGGGTCTCTACCCCCTCTATGTACCATATAGGCCACCCTGGTGTGGTGTCTGCTAATTGGGTTGGACTAATTAGTGTTACAGGCAGTACACAGGGTGTCTACCCCCTCTATGTACCATATAGGCCACCCTGGTGTGGTGTCTGCTAATTGGGTTGGACTAATTAGTGTTACAGGAGGTACTTAGGGTGTCTACCCCCTCTATGTAGCATATAGGCCACCCTGGTGTGGTGTCTGCTAATTGGGTTGGACTAATTAGTGTTACAGGGGGTACCTAGGGTCTCTACCCCCTCTATGTACCATATAGGCCACCCTGGTGTGGTGTCTGCTAATTGGGTTGGACTAATTAGTGTTACAGGCAGTACACAGGGTGTCTACCCCCTCTATGTACCATATAGGCCACCCTGGTGTGGTGTCTGCTAATTGGGTTGGACTAATTAGTGTTACAGGGGGTACCTAGGGTCTCTACCCCCTCTATGTAGCATATAGGCCACCCTGGTGTGGTGTCTGCTAATTGGGTTGGACTAATTAGTGTTACAGGGGGTACCTAGGGTCTCTACCCCCTCTATGTAGCATATAGGCCACCCTGGTGTGGTGTCTGCTAATTGGGTTGGACTAATTAGTGTTACAGGGGGTACCTAGGGTCTCTACCCCCTCTATGTAGCATATAGGCCACCCTGGTGGAGAAACCCTGATCTGATGATGGATGGGCAGCAGAACAACATGTGGCACCATATACCATGGGGCGGGGGGGGGGGGGGGAGAAAGAAAGGGAGTCAGACAGGGAAAGGGAGGAGAGAGATGAACAAGAGAGAAAAGAGAGAGAGAGAGAGACAGTCTGTGAGAGGGGAGAGAGAGAGAGGAGAGGGAGGGAGAGGGAGGGAGAGAGTCTGTGAGAGGGGAGAGGGAGAGAAGAGAGAGAGAGTCTGTGAGAGGGGAGAGAGAGACAGGAGAGGGAGGGAGAGGATAAGATAAGATAAGATAAGAAGTTGTTTATTGTCTTGAAACAAAGGTACAGAGGGGTACAATTGAATGAAGTAGTTAAAATAAGACAATAGGTCGACATACCTATATGATGCTACAAGGCATCATTTCTCCCGGCTGTTACCCGAATTTTGAATAGGTAGAGAACTAATATAACTAAATAACTAATTGACTTGACTTAGGAGGATACAGATGAGAAGACCAGTAATGGTAGTTAGTCTAAGAGAATCGAGCAGTACAGCACGACAGTTTTCTAACATAGACAATTTTTTTTTTACAACATAGGGTATCTAATCGAACAATACAGATCGATTTCTACAGACTCAGACCACAAATCAGAATGATGTGGAGAGTAAATGTAAGGCACGTTGTAATAAGGTACATTATTACAGGTTAATTGTGTAGAGGTTTTATGAACATACAAGGGTTAGAATGAGCAGTACAGCTCATTTCTTATATCTGACTGAGTATAAAATAGTATCAAATTACAAGATCACATACATGGATTAAGGTACAAGGAGAACAAATTTCTCTAATACACACATATAATGTATATATGTAGATATATATATTCATGTACATCTGTTCGCACAATACATTCGAGTGAATACAGTGAATAAAATGAATAAAATGAACAAAGTGAGGAGAGGTCCACACTTAAACGTACTAGTCAGGTTTCATTATGGTCAGAATCTTTGGTTTGATATTTTTTCGGAATTCTTTTTTGAGCTCAAAATTTTGTAGAGCTTTGTCTAGGTTGTTCCATGATTTGCGGGCTCTATAAAGGAAGGAATTTTGGTAGAAGGAAGACCTGGGATAGACAACTTTCAGATTTCTCCTATTATTTGAGTGGCTCCTAGTTGGCAATTTCCTTAGGTCAAGATTCGCTTCATTTCTTGCTAAATAGTGGGCGCATTCTAAGATATGGATCTCTCTTCGTGCACTGTTTGGCAGAATATTTATTTTTTTTAGTTCGTTCTCAATATTTTGTTTTTTGTTGATATTTAGGGCTGACCTTACCGATGCATTTAGTAGGGATGACAACCGGTTTACAAGATTTTTGTTATTGCTTGAGTAAAACATATCACCTCTATCAATTAAGGGGATTATGAGTGTTTTTACGATATCAACCTTTACCTTTCTAGTTAACATGTATCGGGCTCTACCCAAGAGTCGAACCTTCCATTTCACATTGTTAATAACCTTGGTCACCTGGCTCTTAAAGGATAATCGTTGGTCGATTATTAATCCTAGGTAATTGTACTCTTCAACTTTGAGTATTGGTTCGGTACCCAGGGTAAGATTGTGGTTATCTGTATCAATGCCAGATTTTCTGGTGGAAATTTTGAAATTCATATATTTTGTCTTAGAGACATTCATAGAAATTTTGTTAATTTTGCACCAGGTGTCGATAAGGTTTAAGTCTTCCTGGATTTTTTCCGAGATTTTCTTATTTTTCTTGTCTCCTATAAATAAAACCGTATCATCAGCATAGTGCTGAATCGTGGAATTTTTTACCACCTGGTGCATATCGTTTATGTAGATGGTGAACAGGATAGGTCCTAATATTGTTCCCTGAGGGACGCCAAAAGTAACCTTACCTTGGGTAGATTTTATTCCATTGACTCGTACAGTTTGGGTTCTTTCAGTTAAATAGTTTTTAAACCAAGAGTTTTCTCTGTTGCAGATACCGATTTTTTCTAATTTGCGTAACAATATATTATGGCTAACAGTGTCGAACGCCTTCTTGAAATCCAAGAAGACTGCAGTGGCAGCATCACTCTGATTTATATGTTCATAGATGGGAGTTAAGAAATCAATATGAGCTTGATCGACTGAATGACCAGATCGAAAACCATACTGTTTTTCGTAATAAATATTGTTTTCTTCCATATAGGAAGATAGCTGATTTTGAACTAGTTTTTCGAGTATTTTGGCAGGCATTGAGATGCCTGATATTGGTCTAAAGTTGTTGGGGGTATTTTTTGGGCCACTCTTGTGGAGTGGGGTCACCACTGCAGCCTTGAAGGCGTTCGGCACAACACTGGTAGACAGAGACAGATTCATTAAATAAGACAGTTGTGGGATCAAAGCGAGGAAGGAACCCTTCAGTATTTTTCCAGGCACAGATTCAACTCCAGAATTCTTGTGGGGGTTAATATCCCTGATAATCTTAACTAAGTCATTTGGAACGACTGGCGTAAAGTTAAAATCTTTATAAGTTCTTCTACCTTTCAGTCGATCTTTAACAGTGTCTGCTGATGCTCGATCGGGTTCAGGTATTTTATTGGCAAGGGTTGGTCCAACGTCTATAAAGAAATTATTAAATACGTTTGGAACATCCGCCTCACCAACATTTTCATGATCATGGTTAATTAAGTGAACTTTATCATTAGTTTTTAGTTTATCGGGGCTCAGGACGGATCTAATGGTTTTCCAGACTGCTCTGGGATTAGCCCTGTCCTTGTGAAGCATGTCTCTAATGTATAGAGCTTTACTCTTTTTGCAAAGGGAGGTTACTTTATTTCTTATTTCCTTCGCCTCTATAAGGAGGTCTTTATTTTTAGTGCGGATAGCTTTTTTGAATAATTTGTCACGTTTATTCATAAGAGTTGTTAATTCAGGAGTCATCCAGCTCTGTTTCCTCCTTACTCTATGAAACCTTTGTATAGGGCACATGCGGTCCAGAAATTTCAAAATATATCCTATCATTATGTCCCAGCAGATATTGGGGTCGGTGGTCTGATAAAATTCATCCCAATTTTGATCAATTAATATATCATTCAGGATTTTCTGGTCGAGGTGTCTAGTGTTTCTGGCATCAAATGTGCCAGTCTCATATTTGTTCCTGTTTTTTTTTAGAGTAATGTAGGTAGGGTAGTGATCAGAAGCTGAATTTTCGACTATACCTGCTGTTTTGACATTTTTAGAATTCGTATAAATATGATCGATTAGTGAGGATGTAGTTAAGGTTCTCCTGGTAGCCAGAGTTATGTACTGAGTCAAGCCATATTTATCAAATATTGCCTGAAGCTCAAGCACTCCGCCACCAGAAGGTCCTGATTCAGAGAGATCAATATTAAGGTCGCCAGTCACTATAACGTCACTGGTATAGTCTAATTTTGAGAGTAATTCGTCAAGTTCTTTTAGCCCTGATTTAACAGGAGAGCTTGGAGGCCTATACGCATTTACAATTATATAGGGCTTCGATTGACCTTTCCTTACTTTAATAACTAAAGTTTCAATGTTATCGTTTGATTGAGAAAGACCGACAAAAGAGTCAGAGTCGATTTGATGGTCATCTTGGATGTAAGTGATCAACCCACCTCCTCGTCTCTTACCTCTTCTGTCCTGTCTAATAAGCTTGTACCCATCCAGTTGTATAAGGTTATCATGGATGTCGGGGTGTAGCCATGATTCTGTTAAGCATATAACATTTATTTTATTACTCGATTGAATAATCGAATGCTGGAGATCATTTAAGTTTTTTGTAAGGCTCCTGATATTCCAGCCTATCAGGTTAAAGCCTTTGCTATTTTTAAATTGTGCAAAAGAGTCCATGACTTCTTGGGTCATGGTAATAGAACAATACGAGGTGATGTGCTACGGTAACATCAGCTGGTAGGACATAAATAATAATAATACATGATAATACATAATAATACATGAGATGAGGTATTGATAATCAATCATATGTAGGATTTGTAGTGATTATTACTAATGCTTACAAATATCTACTTCTTTGAGTAACCATGTTAGACAAGGCAGTCGTATAGCAATGTCAATACCTAAATGTAAGTTAGTTCTCGATAACCGTTAGTGCGATATAAGAATAACATATATATCCGGAAATGACAATGGCAATAGTAGTAGTGGTGCATAATATGGGTAGCATGGCCTGGAAAGGCCTATCAGTTGTATATGTTTAACATACAGAGTGAGAGAGGACACAGACGTGTCACGGTATAGATCATTCGTTCTCGTGTCAGTCCGATACATGGGCGATAATAGGCATCTCAAGAAGATAATCATATTAAAATAAAGAATAGTCAATGTTTCAGAGTTTTTGAAGGTGTACCCATTAAGCGTTCTCCTTTAGACGTTTGTAGAGCTTGGTTATCATGTTGCCTTGTAGGTTTTTTCCCAGGAATCGTCTCGAGGAAACTTGTTGTGGTTCGGTGAGTAGGTCTGGAAACTTAAACCCGGCACCCCACTTCCGGTTGAGTGTTACCTCGTAGAACTTTTCCTGTTTTTCAGCTACAAGTTTTTCTGCTAGCTGGCGATGTTGTTCAAATTTCTTGTTGATTAGAGTTGAGATAAGATTTTCCTCCAATTCTACGAATTTTTTAGAGGGAGTGATATCTTTTGCCAAGTGTTTTGCTTTATAGGCAGATGCCGAGTCCTTTATTTCATCATAAGCGCCTTCGGTAGTTTCCGCGCTCTTGGCCTTCAGGCATTGGTAGGCATCTTCGACCGATTTATACACCAGGTTTTCATGCTCTATATCGCATAAGAAAAAGTTAGAAAGGTATGAGTGTTCCCCATAGTAACCCTTGGCTTTCCCCTGGTCTATGTTGAGCGTAGAGGCCTCTACGGGGGTACATCCAGGTGGGAGAGCCAGAAGGTCGTCAAGGGAATAAGATCGATTGTCAAACAATATGTGATTGTAGCATATCTCCGCGACATGGTTATTTTTTTTCAGAAGAGCCAAGCAATTCTGAAGTATTGTTTTTTGGTGAGGAAAGATCTGGAGGCCTGTAGGGTTTACCCATCCTGAGTAATCCTCATCAGCAGCATTATTTATTGAGATAAAATTTTCTACGATAAATTTTCTGCTATCAGGGTTCTCTAAGCAGAGAAGAATGGGTCGATTTTTTCCTTCTTCGGGAAGACCAATTCTATAGACGTCTTGGATATCATTTTCTGTGAAGTCTTGGTTGATTATTTGGATTAACACCAAGGCTTCGTCAGCAATTATTTCATCGATTTTTTCCGGGTGATCTTCGATAATAACGATTTTATTATTATATTCACGTTTGGGTTTGTCAGGTTTGTTTTTGTTTTGGTCATATTTCGCTTTGCGATTGTGTCCGTTTTGAGTTACCTTCTTCGTGACATTGGCGTAGGAAGGTTTTTTTTGTTGGTTTTCAGTGATCAACCCCCCAAGAGTGGTTTTGGTTGAGGTTGAATTGGAGCGTAGATCATCTATACACGACTGAAGTTGTGTTTGTTGACTCTTTACGGTCTCTAAGGTATGAAATATTTCTCTTTGGTTCTCATCCAGGTGAATTTTTGCTTCACGTAGACAGTCGTTTATGGCTAGATTTATTTCAGGTTTTATCGTGGCCCTAAGTCCATCTGCATTCAGGTTAATGTCGTCGATTTTTGCATGCAATGAGTCCAATGCCGAAGTAACTTGTTTCGTTTGGTCATTGAAATCTTTGCGCATGCTCACATTCTCGTTGTGGTATGAGGTAAGCGAGGCTTGCATGGTGGTGGAGTGAGTTTCAATGTTTGCTGACAGTTGTTTTAAAATGTCAGTTTGCATCTTCATTTGCTCCTTCATCATTCGATACAAAGGAGAAGATTCTAGTGATAGGCTATGGGAATCTTGTGAATCTTGTGAACAGGCAGGAGCCTGCGTAAACGGGGCAAGCACCATGCCAGTCGACACCGGTTGAGGGTGAGTGTTCGATTGTACTACTTGTTGTTGTGGCTGTGAATAATGTACTTGTTGTTGTGGTTGTACATAATGCTGCTGTTGCATGTAGCCGATAGGTGCCATAACTTGCATCTGGTTTTGATATGGATGATTATGGCTAGACATGGTTGGGACAGGTGTATCGTTCATATATAGAAATTCACTTACAGCAGAGTGATATATGGTATCCTCTAGAGTGTTATTGGTGATAGGCGAGGTCTGGGGTGTGTTGTCGGCCCTACGTTGCGGTTTACCCGGCATAGGACTGGATGTCCAGGTATCCATACATGTTATTGATTTGTGATGAGTATATTTCCGCTAATATTGTTGTGGTATGCTCAAGTGTGATACTGAGGTAGGAGATTAGTTCATACAGTATTTATAGTTCGTATAGGTACTAAGTATGCGTTCACAAGTGTTTTTTGTGTGATTTGTACATCTGGTTGAAGCGAGGTCTTAGGCATCCATTGCGTGAGCGATAATCTCAGGATAATCCTAAATCCGGAAGCTGGATAATGGCGGCTAAGCGATCGTTTTGAATCGTTCAAACAAATCCTATCATGATTCGTTGCTTGTTAGTTACACTGGTTGGAACTCAAGGTCTGGATGACCTATGAGTATTCATAGTTCGTCTAATCCAATTGGATTAATGTTAATCCTAGTTTTAGATTGTTTTTCCGCTGATATTACCGTAGCATCGTTGAGGCACGTTACACCGTCATCGTGATCTCATATCTTCATATCTCATATCTCATATCTGAGAGAGGGAGAGAGTCTGTGAGAGGGGAGAGAGAGACAGGAGAGGGAGGGAGAGGAGAGAGAGAGGGAGAGACCAGGACAGAAAGAGAAGGGTCGGGGCAAAGAGAAGTGACAGAGGGAGAGAGAGGCAGGCAGAGCAGGAGAGGAGAGCAAGGATCTCTATAATACATGTCAATAACCCCACCACATGAAAGTTTCAATGCTATTGTGGCATCAAAGGCACCCAAGTCAAGGCACTACAGCTCTTCTAGTAGTTTTCGTTCAAGAGTTGAATGTGCAGTCGCCCAAAAAAATGACGGACATGGATATTTATCATCGGTTTTCTCATCAGGAGGGCTATCCCCCGGCAAATTTTATGCTACACATGCCCTGAAAAAGGACAAAAAGCTACAAGCCAACAATAGAAACAAGAATGATCTTGTCAAAAAAAGGAGAAGACTCCAATTTACATTGCGCAAGAAAAGGTCGGAAGCAGCAGCAGAGGTAAGAGAGGGTGTTACCTATGAAACACAAGTGGACATGTGCCCAGATGGAGATTCAATGAATATTGACTCAATTCCTCTGCCTCTTCCACCACCAAAGTATGATGCTCTCTCGGATGTTAGTGAACTGAATATTGTATTTTTTGACTTGGAGACAACATCTTTACGCAGGGACTGTGATCTCCTCCAAATTGCTGCTTCGACCAGTTGTACAGAAACTTTCAACATGTATGTTATGCCACAACATACCATTCCAACGAAAGTTTCTGATTTGACAGGTATAAAGATTTTCAATGGTGAGATGTATCACTTGGCTAAGAAGGTTAGAAGTCACTCTCCTTGTGAGGCCCTAAAATCTTTCATTGAATGGCTTACAAATAAGAAACCCGTCCTCCTTGCTGCCCACAACTGCCGGGCATTCGATTCCACCCGCCTTGTTTATCATTTGAATGAATACCAACTTTTGGATCAATTCACTGAAGCTGTACCAGCATTTTTGGACACATTACCTTTATTCAAATCAACATTCACATTGTCTAATTACAAACAAACAACTGTTGTTCAGCATGTTTTGCAGCAAGATTATGTGGCCCACGATGCAGTTGAGGATGCCAAAGCCCTTGCTAAAGTCTACTGTGGTTCCAAGGCAGCTTTTGTCAAAGGAGGAATCAACCCAGCAAAGTATTCTTTTAG
>OW804097.1:129034913-129081323 GCA_942159475.1 Sthenelais limicola
GCCACCCTGGTGTGGTGTCTGCTAATTGGGTTGGACTAATTAGTGCTGATGGCATTACACAGGGTGTCTACCCCCTCTATGTACCATATAGGCCACCCTGGTGTGGTGTCTGCTAATTGGGTTGGACTAATTAGTGTTACAGGAGGTACCTACGGTCTCTACCCCCTCTATGTAGCATATAGGCCACCCTGGTGTGGTGTCTGCTAATTGGGTTGGACTAATTAGTGTTACAGGGGGAACCTAGGGTCTCTACCCCTCTATGTAGCATATAGGCCACCCTGGTGTGGTGTCTGCTAATTGGGTTGGACTAATTAGCGTTACAGGGGGTACCTAGGGCCTCTACCCCCTCTATGTAGCATATAGGCCACCCTGGTGTGGTGTCTGCTAATTGGGTTGGACTAATTAGTGTTACAGGGGGTACCTAGGGTCTCTACCCCCTCTATGTACCATATAGGCCACCCTGGTGTGGTGTCTGCTAATTGGGTTGGACTAATTAGCGTTACAGGGGGTACCTAGGGTCTCTACCCCCTCTATGTAGCATATAGGCCACCCTGGTGTGGTGTCTGCTAATTGGGTTGGACTAATTAGTGTTACAGGGGGTACTTAGGGTCTCTACCCCCTCTATGTAGCATATAGGCCACCCTGGAGGAGAAACCCTGATCTGATGATGGATGGGCAGCAGAACAACATGTGGCACCACATACCTTGGGGCGGGGGGGGGGGGGGTAAGCAAGAGAGGAGGAGAGAGATGTGTGTGAGAGAGACGGGAGAGGAGGTTGAGAGAGGAGAGAGAGAAGAGTTGGACAGAGGAGAGAAGAGAGAAGACACACAGAGAGGGGAGAGGGAGAAAGAGGAGAGAGAGAGAGACTCAGAGAGGGGAGAGGGAGAAAGAGGAGAGAGAGAGAGACTCAAAGAAAGAGAGAGAACACACACATACAGAAGAGGGAGATGGGGTTTGGGCAAGAACAGAGAGAGGGGGGAGTGGTGGAGAGAGGAGAGGAGACTGAGAGAGAGAGAGATGAGAGGGAGAGAGGAATTCTAGGGAGGGAGATAAAGAGAAAGAGAGAGGGAGAGAGAGAGGGAGAGAGAAAGAGCCAAGTTTTCACAAGGATTGCAGTAATACATGTACGTGTCAATAACCCCCCCCCCCCCCCCCTCACCAGTAATCCAATCCCCAGTACCACTGCACACCTATGTAACAATGTGTCATGTACCTGGTGTAGGTGCTGCATACCTGTATAAAGTGGGTTACCTCATTCACCTGTAGGTTAGGGTATAGCAGATCAATCATTCAATCATGATCAATCATCGGCCCCCATCTCCATCTCTAACTGCGCAGAAAAATAAGTTTCTTGCAACTGAAATTTTGAAAGAGGGAGAGAGGGGCAAAGGAAGGTAACAGACAGATAGAGATAGATAGATAGATAGATAGAGAGAGAGAGAGAGAGAAAAGAGAGAGAGAGAGAAAAGAGAGGAGAGAGACAGAGAGGGAGGGAGGGGGAGGCAGAGAGAGAAGAGAGAGAGGGAGAGAAAGGAGAAACAAAGGCAAAGAAAGGTGCCAGAGGAAAAATATTCAAAACCTCCACTCGCTATTCTAGATGTACCTAAACTCTCTTCACCTAAAATCCACGTTCTTCCATGTTCCTCCCAACATTGTCACTCATTTTGCTCTCCCCATCCCTTCTTTGCATCATCTTTCTTTGTCGCCGTTCTCTTCTTACTCTTCCTTTGCTTTATCTTTCTTTACGATTTTGTTTCTGTTCCTTTTCATTCTCTTCATTCTTTCTACATAAATCCATTTTTCCCAGCAAATAAACGACCAAAACGTACATAAACCCCTGCTTTTACCAACCCGCCCACCTTGTATTAATCTTTATCTCTTAATCAGAATAATTAATCACAAAGATTAATTACACAAAGTTGAGCCTTTTCATCCAACAGGACCGGGGGACATGTTGCCACAAAGGTGTACATAGGGAGGCCACACAGGCAGTCGTTAGGGACCAGGGTATAATGGGACCGGATTAAAGGCCCATGGTCGTGTATGGATGTTAACATGCAGGCAATGTATGGTTAGTAAGGCACGTAATGGATATTGATGGGCGGGGGACGTGGGACCAAACCACCCGGGCTCTGTGTATAGTGGGCCCTTACTGCCACATGTGTGGGAACATGGGTGTGTATTGGGGAGTGGGGGGATAGGGGGGGAAGGGTAAGAGGGAGAGACAGAGAGAGGGAGATGAGATAGCTAGAGACTGAGAGAGAGACAGAGACAGAGAGAAGGAGATGAGATAGCTAGAGACTGAGAGAGAGACAGAGACAGAGAGAAGGAGATGAGATAGCTAGAGACTGAGAGAGAGACAGAGACAGAGAGAAGGAGATGAGATAGCTAGAGACTGAGAGAGAGACAGAGACAGAGAGAAGGAGATGAGATAGCTAGAGACTGAGAGAGAGACAGAGACAGAGAGAAGGAGATGAGATAGCTAGAGACTGAGAGAGAGACAGAGACAGAGAGAAGGAGATGAGATAGCTAGAGACTGAGAGAGAGAGAGTGAGAGAGAGACACCCACACACAAAGAGAGAGAGAGAGAGAGAGAGAGAGGAGAGAGAGAGCAGAGGGAAAGAGAAGAGCAGCAAGGGAAGAACCAGATAGAGAGAAGCAGATAGAGGAGACAGAGAGAGAAGGAAAAGAGAGAGGAAAAAGAGAGAGGTGGAGAGAGGCAGTAAGAGGAGAGAGAAAGGAGAGAGAGAGAGAGAGAGAGGGACAGGGGGAAGGAGACAGCGAGAGGAGAGAGACCACATTATGGAGAGGGAGAAACAGAGATGGAGGTGGAGGAGGAAAGGAGGGGGATATCGGAGAGAAAGAGGGAGAGGACGGAGTCGGAGGGTGAGGCAAAGGGAGAGGAGGATGAGGTGGACGGGGAGGTGGACGTGGAGGTGGAGGAGGAGGGAGGGAGGAGGTGGAGGGATGAGGAGGTGGTGGAGGAGGAGGACGGGGAGGGGGATGAGCTGGGTGAGGAGAAGGAGGGCGGGGACAGAGAGAGAGAGGAAGATGTATGTAAGCAGTAAACGATGAAGATCAGAGAATAAATCTTTCCTTAGAAAAAATATCGTCCAACGATCTCAGATGTTCCTCCCCTGATAGCGTCCCAACCCTTTCCTGCACATGTACACAAACTCTTTATTTACCAACAAAACTTAACTATCATATTATAAAGATATTCACTGCACTTCCATCTATTTTTTATCTATTTTTTAAAATGTATGATATGTATACAGCGTATCTTACAACTGGTCATGCAACAGGTACAATATCTGATTGGTAAAACAGGTCTGTTATAGTGATATAGTCTCACGGTTGATATATTCCATGGTTTAGCCTGAGTTTGGAAGTGGCTGTGGGCCCAGGGAGGCCAGCGCAATGCATCATGGGGGATTTTAGCAGGAAGGTAGGCCACTTCCATGGTTTGTTTACTTCCGCCCCATAGCTCTCAGTAGGGGCTGAGAGTACATATCTTTTAATTTTCGAATTAAGTGAAGTAATATAGCTTAGATCACCACAAAACTAAAGGATATTGAAGAGGAAATGATGCACTTTAATTATGCTGTCACTGGTTGTCATGCATGTTCCAGGAAAACAACAGATTGGATAAGTATCCATCAAGTTCACAAAACACAGAAAACATGGGAGAGAAAGATTTGGACTGAATTAATTAGGCAAATTAGACACCTAGTAGGTACCCTAAATTGTATTCAATACCATTTTAAGGATACATGTGCATCCAGCAGCTGAACACCCACATTCATTATTATCATCATAGAACTTTATTGTGAACAAAAACAAAAACGACCTCCACTCTCTGTAAGCTGTGCGTCGGCCGTGACGGCCGTCATGGAGAGCGTGGGGGACAGGGGAAGATGCCCAAGATGTGCCCGGAGTGACGGCCCAGGGTTGCGGTTGATACCCCCACCATATGTGGCCTCCCTGCGGCACTTAATCTGCACTGGGAGCACCCTCTCAGGCTCCTCATATGGTAACTCGGGATACCCCTAATTCTATGGTCTTTTGCCCACTACTGTCTCTAACTAAAACTAATATATTTTACCTTCTATATACCTGTCCCATATCCTCTTCACTCAAGAGCACCAAAATATTACCATTTATCAAAACAAAATGTAAATTCAAGCTAAGATTCAAGCAAAATTAATTTAGCATCTAAGATATGGTCGATATCGTACACTCTATTGTGACTTGGACTTTATGGACGTTTCCATGGGCAGGTTCAAGTGGGCGTGACCTGTAACTATGGTAACGCTTGGTAACGCCCAGAGTGGACCTGTCACCGGGTAGATCTGTGGATAAACTAATAAACTAGTCATCACCAGATATTGTCACGTTTTAATCTATTTATTCCCTGGAAAATCAAAGTCCAGTTTAGAAATGGACGTCTTTGAATCTGCCGCTGATACGGAGGGGAGGGGCCGGGTCATGGAGAAGCACATTCCTCTACAGTCTAGGCCCAAAGTTGAGAGAGTCCCTTCAAATGAAGGGAAAGCCTCTCACCTCAAACCGCAAAGTGCCATTATAATTATATTAAGACCGCACAATGTCATTATATTCCCATTAAAACACCGAGTCCTAGGCGTGAAAGCCGATTAGCGAAGTAGACTTCCAATCACTGACATACCATTCTTATCTGATCTGAGAGTTTGGGCCTAGACTGTGTCCTAATTATTTCTGTAAAAAAAAGTTTTATGTACGCGGAAAATATTGTTATTGTTATCAGACTTTTAGTATATTGGGCGAAGGTTACAATTTAGTTTTACTAGTTACAGAAGTCTGATATTAATGTACGAAGTCAGTGCCATGAAACACGGGTGAAGTCTATTGGAAGTGATTGGACGCCTACTGCGCTAATGGCTTTCCGCACCCTCGAATAGGCGTCACAATGTGGTTATAATGGGATTTCGCGGTTCGGAGCGAGAGGCTTTCCCTCAGTTTGGAGGGACTCGCTCAGCTCTGAGCCTAGAGTGTATCATCAAACAATGGTAACGGTAATGTCAATATTGTTTCAGAAAAGGGTGAAAGACATGTACATGTAAAATGCGTATCAGTTTTCTGCAAGTATTGTTATAATCTATCCTGAATTAAACGTGATCCATTGTGTATGTTGGTGGGGTTTTATACAAATATTTGTACAATACAGAATGTCATAATTGTTTCCTAATAACCGATAGAATGGCACTGAGTATTTCTCATTATGCCCATTAATAATGGCCAATTGTAACTATTAAATTACTCAAATAATACGTATTCTTTGCGGAGTTTAATTAAAATATAATAACAATTCTCTGTAATGTTTCAACTATCAACAACTTTTCAACCTATCTGATTAATAGCATAATATCTAAATTATAATAAATACAAAATGAATAAAATATCTTCTGGCCTTGACCCAATATAATTTATTTGTGAAGGAAGAGTTAGAAGTGATTAATAGCAGGAGCTCACACGTAGGGCGGATCAAGGTTAGAGAAATAGGATCTGAGAGAAATACGCCTCATCTGGCAAAAAATATGCACAGAATTTGTGCGCAGCTGAGACGCGGGCCCACCAAGTGGACATGGATTAATGGCGGAATAATGGTGGGGGGGGGCGGGGGAGGGGGCCGGGGGGGGGGGTCATGTTCATATTCCTGCTACTCCTCCTGTCTCCTACTTCTTCGTCTTCTCTTTCTTTTCTTCCTCCTTCTTCCTCCTCCTTCTGTTCCTCCTTCCTCCTCTTCCTCCTTCTTCCCCCTTTTTCTTTCTCCTCCTTCCTCTTCCTTCTTCTCTTCCTCCTTCTCTTCCTCCTTCTCTTCCTTCTTCTCTTCCTCCTTCTCTTCCTCCTTCTCTTCCTCCTTTCTCTTTCTCCTTCCTCTTCCTTCTCCTCCTCTTTCCTACTTCTCCTTCTCGTCTTCCACCTCTCTTCTTCCTCCTCTCCTCTTCTCCTTCCTCCTTCTCTTCCCCCTTCTCCTCTTTCCTCATTCTTCTCTTTCCTCCTTCTTCTTCTTTTTCTTCCTCCTCCTCATTCTTCTTTTCTTCATCTTCTTCTTCTCTCATTCTTCTTCTTCTTCTTCTTCTTCTTCTTCTTCTTCTTCTTCTTCTTCTTCTTCTTCTTCTCTTTGTTCTTTTTGTCATCCAAGCCTTCTTTTGTCCTATTCCCAAGTTCTCACATTTTTAGCTTTGGCCAGATTTGTACAATATATTCCAGATTTCACCACATACCACCTTACTCTCCCTCCCCCTCCCCCCCCCCCCCCCCCCCCCACACACACAGCTACATGGGCGGCCATTTTTATTTACTCTGCAAGAAGTTAAATTGATAATAAAAGCAATAAAAGAATGAAAGGAAGAGAACAGGTCTGTGTGGGATGTGAAAAGGCGACGACGGCACGGAATCTCCTCCGCCTTTATAACCAACATTTGATTTAAATGGAGTAAGATTTGATTGAAAGAGAGGAAGATTTGATGGGTTGATATGATTTTATCTGCGCTAGAATTAAGGGCGGGATGGGCAGGGATGGGTGGGTTGTCTGTCAAGTGTTGACAGAAGAGCTGTCAAGTGTTGACAGGTATCTCTCACAGTTGAGCGGTCACACACACGTTCAGTATAGAGGGAATGGAGCAAGTGTTTGCAGAACTCGGTTTAGAACGAATTATGCCTTTTTACGCGCTCAATTAAAGCTTTATTCTCACCTATTATGACTAAATTAATCAAATTTACTCATATTATGACTTATAGGACTGGATTTATCAATATCCTCAGTTACTCATATTATGACTTATAGGACTGGATTTATCAATATTCTGCTGCTGTTATATGTGTATACAAGAGTTACTCATATTATGACTTATAGGACTGGATTTATTAATATTCTGCTGCTGCTGTTATATTCGAGAGAAAACGGCGAAAAATACTTTTAAAAAATCCATGCACATGTTTCTGATTGCTTCAATTGCACTAAATCATCCTACAGGCATTGGATTTATAGAATGATATATTAATGAACATAGGTTTTTAATTTATTCCCTCGGACGTTTCAGACCAGACAACAAAATAAAACTAGGGTTTTTCCAGCCCCCCTACCTAGGGACAACCTTACCCCACCTGAGAAAATGACCTTGTGTAATTTGATTAAAAAAACCCCATCGAATTAAAGCAGGACTTCAAGTCTTCCTAACCAGAAACACCTTAATAAGTACATTTTTCTTGTTTTAAAACAAATATTATTACAAAATAAACATTTTTCGGTCCCCCAAAATTAGTTTCTCAAAAGAAAATGTCCCACCACCTAGTTTTTAGCTACTATAAAACAGAAACACCAATTTTGGGGGGCCTCAAAAGTTAATTCATAGATCTACAATGAAAGAGTTATTCTAAGATATTTTGAAGATCATTTGCCTCCTCTTTGATCGTCCTCCATTCAGGAGGAACTTTATTATCTAACTTTAAGCGCTTTCAGAACATTCCTTCTCCCAAGCAATCCTCCTGACACTGAATTACAATAGAAATGTAGATTGGGTTTAGTGTGACGTCACCGCCCTCCTGACTATTTCACTCTTCCATATTGTGTGGGGAGGAGGAATTGATGTGTTGCTTGGGTGTCGTCTGCTGAGAGGTGGCGTTGTCATGGTGACAGCTGTGATGGATGGATCGGTCCAATTGTCGTCTGCTTTGTACTGGTCCCCGCGCCGCCCTGTCCATAGTCAACTGGTTCCCTGTCTCTGGGTGTTCTGCTATTGCCTTATGATCTGGTAGATCTTCCAACGAGAGTGGAAAGTGGTCTCTTTCTCTTTCTCTCTGCCCCTTTCTCTTTCTCTCTGCTCCCTCTCCCTCTCCCTCTCTCTCCTCTCTCTGCCTCTCCTCTCGCTCTCTCCTCTCTCTGCCTCTATCCTCCTCCTCCCTCTCTCCTCCTTCCTCTGTCTCCTCCGTCGCCTCTCTTCCCCTCTCTCCTTCTTTATCTCTCCTCCCTCTCTCTCTATTATTTCTGTCTCTCCCTCAATGTTTCTCTGTTTCCCTCACTGTCTCTCTCTCCTCTCCTCTATGTCCCTTCTTTCTCTCTCCCTCCCTCTTTCTCCTCTCTCTACCCCCTCTCCGTCTCTCTCCCCCCTCCTCTCTCCGGCTCTCTCCCTCTGTTCCCTCTCTCCTTTCACCTCTAACTCTCTTCTCTTTCCTCTCCCTCGTTCAACCTCTCCTCTCTCTCCCTCATGTTTCTTTCTGTCCTTCTTACTTTACTTCTGGCCCCTACACAACCGCACTCTTTCCACATTAAGCTCATCACATTTCTATTATAAATTGCCTGTAATTGATAATGCAACGTTTCAAGGCAAATAAATATGCAAATCATGGCCGACTGTCCTGATTACAGGACGTGAAGATGTGTTGAGCTCACTACACCCCACTTCGCCCTTCATGTTGAGGGTGAGAATAGTGTATTCATCATATATGTTCACATATCTATACATGTATGAGTCCCTTCTGTACTGGAATGATGGGGAAAGGGAACTGGGGGATGGGGGGGGGGGGGGTGGGGGGGTGTATTGGAGTTCGAATTTATTCCTCTAAACCATGGATAGAGATCTCTCTGTCCCTCCCTCTCTTGTCCCTCCTCCTCTCTGTCTCTCCCTCTCTGTCCCTCCTCCTCTCTGTCCCTCTCCCTCTGTCCCTCCTCTCTCCTTCTCTCTCCCTCTCACCCTCTCTCACCCTCTCTCCTTCTCTCTCCCTCTCACCCTCTCTCACCCTCTCTCCTTCTCTCTCCCTCTCACCCTCTCTCACCCTCTCTCCTTCTCTCTCCCTCTCACCCTCTCTACTTCTCTCTCCCTCTCCCTCTCCTCTTTCCCCCTCTCTTCTCTCGGCCCCACTTCATTCACCGAGGAATGCCTACAACACCGTGTATGACCGTGCCTGTCATGTCATCTCTAAACCACTAACTACTCCCCATCTTCCTCCCACGTCACGTGACCAGATGGTGCGTTGTGATTGGCAGGTTTTGACACTGGGGACAGATGCCCTGGTGACGTCAATACAAACCAGGGGTCGTGTTAAATCATTCATTAACTTTTTACAATAACGAAATACAAAACAGTCAGAACAGCCAGTTTATGGCTAGGCATCTGGTTATATATTATGTCATATAGTTGATGATTCAAGATTGATATGTTTGGGGCGGGTAAGGGGGTGACTGGGGACTGGTGGAGGAAAATAGAGAGGAAAGGGGGAGGGGGTATTAACAACTTTTGAGGGAGAGGAGAGGAGGGAGCGAGGAGACACAGAGCAAATAGAGAAGCTATTGAGAGAGGATTATAAAAAGAAAAGAGAGATGGAGCTAAGAGAAGAAAAGGGAAACGGTGGGAAAGTGAGAGTTGAAAAAGGAATGGAGAGAAAAATAACTAGTAGTGAAATCCTCATGACTGAAAAGAAGTCATGTGGAGAAAAAGTGTGAAATTGGGGATTCACGACTTATTTTAGCATAATAAAACCTTTTAAGCCAATGTAGGTGTATTTTAACATAACAAAATAAAACTTTTGATGCCACCTTTTGTCGGACTTGTCTATAGTTGAAGGGAAATCCATTCACTTTAACAATTTTTAACATCGGCTAAATGTCGTCTGCGTTTTCCCGCCATTTTTATCACCAGTCAAAAACTCTTCATTTCTTTCAATTCATTTTTCTTTTCTCAAGTTTTTGATTCAAACATTCTACATTTTCACTTTTATCCTTTCATCCCTTCTTGATTGAAGAGCGTCGGTGACGTCACGCTATGTTTTGATTGGTTGTTTTTTCTGACGTCATATTGTGGAGGTTGCCGCGGGTGAAGAGGGAAACGACCAATGTAGAGTGTAGAGGGCGCTTGTCAGGAAACGCTTCCCTTGTCAAACTGAGGCCTTCTACATTCTTAGAACAAGCGGTTCTACTATATACAGAATACAGTCTAGGCCCAAAGATGAGACAGTCCCTTCAAACGAAGGGAAAGCCTCTCGCCTCAAACTGCAAAATTCTTTTTTTTAAACTGAGCTTGAACCTGATATTGGTCAAGTATTAATAGGTAGTTAAAACAATATTAAGAAATGCATTTTAAAAAAAGGTTGAAAAACGAAGTAAGGTATACATTCTAAATGGAAATTAATCTTAGACGCTCCAGTCTAGGCCCAAAGTTGAGAGAGTCCCTTCAAACGGAGGGAAAGCTTCTCGCCTTGAACCGCAAAGTGCCATTATAATTCCATTAAGACCGCCAAATGTCATCATATTCCCATTAATTAGAATGCCGAGTCGTAACCGACGTAATTCACACAAAATATACATATACGCTTACGTAATATCGCTACGTTTCCTTGCTGAACTTCCCTATTATTGCCATGGCTCCACTTCATCCCTGTGCTTACAGTGTAGGCTCCATATGGATTTTACCTCAGCGTTTCCTCCCAATGTTTACATCGTAACAAATCGCTTCTTAGTGGGAAGAACATACGCCAGGCAAAGTATCTTAAAACAAAATTTAAAAACTTTTCTGCGGTAAATAAATGACAGGTTGAAGTACTTCTTTTCTCTAGCGTTTCCTACTTGCGAAATTTAATCTCTTTTAGAGAGAAGGGCTTTAAAAGAGAGAGTTTAGAGTGGACGGGAGGATTTCGCTTGGATCTTGTTGACCTCCCACAAGATCTCGTCTGATCTCATGAGATCTCGCGTTATTCTTTCAGACAGATCTCGTAAAAGTGCACGTGATACGAGATTTTTCTCCTAGCTCTTGATAGGAGGTATATAAGTTCGTGACTGTGACGAAATCTCGGAAGTGGCGAGGTTTGAGAATGAAATCTCGTTGATGGGCTGAGCACATGCGCAGAGCTATCATTGAGGGTGGCGAGATCTCACGAGAGGCGTGGAGTGGCGAGATGTGGAGTGTGACATGGACTGCCGCCCAGGGCGAGGCCAGTCTAGAGGCGGGTAAACTCCACCTCCGCCTCCTCGCCGCAAAAATACATTTATTTTTCATTTATTTTTCATTTAATGGGAAAATACTTAGCTAACAAGTTCCTGTGAATATTTGTAAACGGTCCTTGAAGCTTGGAGATGCATCTATCTATAGGTCTATGGGTCTGGGCGTCAGAACATGTACAATCAGCAGCTACAAAATGCACGTTTAGTAAGTTAGGCTAAATTAGACTGAAGCATGATAAATACTAGGTATATCTGGGTATATTTCGCGTTCGCGTTACAGAAAATATTGTGACAAGAAACGTGTGATAAGTCCTTATTAACATGCATTATATATATGTAAAATAGGGGAATTACATGTGCCATTGCGCATGTCTGTCACAGTGCATGCTGGGATGGATTCTGATGAAATCTGACATACAAATATTTGGCAACATTTTTATAAAAAATTGAAAGAATATTTTCACCAATACCATAGCTTTTATAAATGATCTATGAAAATCAAATGCATGATGGGAAAGATGGGGGCTTGTGTTATGGAAACATGTATAACACATAAATATTAACACTAGAACATTGATAGCCCATGCTGAATATGGCATGTTTTCTATAGATTTTACACTGTACCATTAGTCCCATAATTCCATGCGAATCAAGATTCAAAATGGCGGCTATGCAACTCTCCTATTGTGCAAAGAAGTCTCATATATAGATAGCATTAGACCCCTAATCATGTCCCTGCAAGGCATCTCCCTCCCTCCCCCTCTCTCTCCCTTCTCCCTCTCAATCCTCTCTCCTCCCTCTCTCCCTTCTGTCTTTCTCCCTTTCTCTCTCTCCCCCTCCTCTCTATACTCACCCGCTTTCTCTCTTCTTCTCCTCCCTCTCTCCCTATGTCTCTCTCCCTCTCTCCCTCTCTCCCTCTCTCCCTCTCTCCCTCTCTCCCTCTCTCCCTCTCTCCCTCTCTCCCTCTCTCCCTTCTGCCTCTCTCTACTTACCACTTCTCTCTTCAAACTTCTTTTTTAACCTGGACTGTCAGAAGATGGTTTAAAACGCATTAGTAACACATCAACTGACACAATCTGACAGTGTGCATGGGCTTATTTCCACATAGGGAACACGTGCTATAGGCCTAAACCCTAGCTCCAACATCATTATAGTTCAACCATTTGAAAGCTGTATTCTCAGCTATTGCCCCAAACGCAGTCTTATCATGTTCACTTATTGTTAGACTTATAGGACTCAAGTTATCAGAATTATGCTACCCTATATGTCAACCAACATGACTCATTGGCTCGAGAAATGTACATTCTTTTAAAAAAAATGTTTAAAAGATAAATTTTACATACTAATACCACTTCTTACCCACTTTTAGCGTACGTTTTCTAAAGTTGTTTCAAACCCACCAATAGTTCAAACGGACCATCTCGGTCCCATACCCTCTGTCATAGACTACTAAATACGAAGGAATCTAAAGGATGAGTTGAACTTACATCAAGTCCAAATATCAAGTGTAAAATGAAGCCAAACTATTGTGTATCAGGTATAGAGATATCCAATCCCCACCCGCCATTCACACATGACAAAAGAGATCATAAAGAATAAAGAACATACTCACTGACCGTTTGGTCTACATGTTCAGGCCAACAAGCAAAAAGGTGTGTTTCCTATCATATCCACCCATACGCTCTCTTACCAAGAACAACCTACCCCCTTCTAAACATATTTTAAACGTGCCTAATTTTGTGTGTGATTTGTTTTTACCAAAGAGCTTATTAAGCTTTAAGCTTTAAGCTGGAAAAAATTAAGTCTTGCTATTAAACCACCACAAACGTCTATTGTTAAAACAACTATTGTTACGAAATAAACTGTTTTCAGTTTCCTAGTAGATGTTTCAAAAGAAAAGGGGCAAAATCCCCCCCCCCCCCTCCCTTGTACCTAGTTTTCAGCTACTCTAGGTACAAACCCTCAAATCAGATAAGAATGGTATGTCAGCCTACTTCGCTAATCGGTTTCCTGGCCTAACCCTTGGCGTTTTAATGGGAATATACTGACAGTTTGCAGTCTTGATGGAATTATAATGGCACTTAGCGGTTTGAGGCGAGAGGCTTTCCCTTCTTTCAACTTTGGGCCTAGACTGTACATGACTCGGAAACACAACTATTTTCTGGGCGGCCTTAGGGCTCATGCCAGCCAGTTTATATATTTTATGCATTGTAATATGAGATCCAAGGGCACTTTTTATGACTCCCCCTCCCTCTCCCCCCCCCCCCCCCCCGCTACCACCCCGAGGGTCCGGTCACCACGCTTGAACCCTACACCGGCAGAAAACCCCTAGAAATACAAGTTTTATTCCCTCACAACAGAATACCGTAGTGACACCTGAAAGAAAGCACGGCTCTGGAACGCCTTCCGGTTCACTGGTCCACGACTTCCGTCTGCGCACGCGCAATAGGGGACTTGTAATTGTGTTGTTTTTTTGGTTTTCTTTTACAAGGAATTATGGGATAGAAGCTGGTATGAACAATATCATGTTTACCGCAGAATAGAATACTTAAGCGTTGTTGGTTGGGGCAGAGTTTCTTGGTCTTTGTACATTTTTCTCCTCAAGCAACTTGATACGTTGTTTTATATTAAAAATGATACCTTATAATTTAAAACAGAAATGAGGTTCAAAATGCAGTTCATGTGAACATTTCTGGATGGGTTAATAGGAAAGTGGTTAAATATACTCCCTTAGAAACGCAGAGACATATTTAATAAGTCTTGAAATTTGTTACATATTATATTGATACGACTAGCAGCACTGGACCCGACAAAGATCGTCCTTCAGTCCTATGGAGAGCTCTTGAGAACGAAACATTAGAAAAAGAATATTTCTGCTACTTTTGACTCGTTCTTCTGTGACACATCACATTTTAGACTCAGAGCCTCTCTGATCAGATAAGACCGGTATGTCAATAATTTGACGCCTACTGCACTAATGGCTTTCCTGGTCCTGGAGTAGACGTCCTAATGGGATTATAATGGCATTTTGCAGTTGTAATGAGATTATAATGGCATTTGCGGTTTGTAGCTAGAGGCTTTCCCTCAGAGACTTACCTTCAACGTTAAGGCTTTCCCTCAGTTTGAAGGGACTCTCTCAGCCCTGGCCTGGTCAGTGAATCACCATTACAGTAAGATACAAATTCCCCTATTTCAATTTTAATACATTAAAGTTTTTATGTGGGTTCAGCCCAGGTCGTGGTCAAGCGTCCGGGACATGGGACGCTCACGCATGCGCACTGACCACTCTACGTCAGAGCGGAGGTGGCGCCCCCTATTGTCTCCCAATCACACCCGCCTCATTAACCCTTTATACACACATCAACACCCGCCATTAAATATTTTATTTTAATTTGAATCTGACAATTTAGGAGCCATTTCTCCTAAAATTACCGCGCCATTTCACGAGGTTTAGAGAGGGCTATTGTTCACCAATAGGCCGGTAAGTGGCGCTTTCATTTTAATGTGCTTCATCCGGGTCCTGAGGGTATTTTGGATGAATTGTGGTGGAATGTAAACAAAGGGTTTAAGATGGAGGTGTTGAGGGTGAGTGGTGGGGAGCAAGTTATGTTTAGTGGTAGCAAAGATGGTCTTTGGCGGTAGAATTGATACTTGGGGTCTGAGAGAGGGTACAGGCGATGTTACTGTAGTTCTTTCAACGCTTTTTGGGTCAGATTTTCGGAAAATGTACAATTGGCAGCTGTACACATTTAGAAAAATTCTGCTAAATTCAGCTGCAATTTGGTCAATACTAGGTTAATTCGAGTATATTCTGCATTGCATTGGTTCTAGCAATCTGTTAGGTTAGGTTGAACTGTATTTTGAAGTTTACTTTCGTTTAAAACTTGGGCTATTTGAGAAGATTGGCAAAGGCAAATTGTACATTTTCTGAAAATCTTACCCTTATAGGGTTTTGTGCACTCTGAGATAGCCAGTCTAGGATCAGAGCCTCTCAGATCAGATAAACATGGTAGGCCTTAGTCAGAGATTGGACACCTACTGCGCAAATGTATTTCCTGACCCTGTAGTAGGCGTCATAATGGGATTATAATGACATTTTGTGGTTTGGAGCTTTAGGTTTTTCCTCAGTTTGGAGGGACTCCCTCAACTTTGGGTCTACACTGAAGATGTGATAAGCTGCATAACATGGTTCAAAAACTAAATATTTTCTTCTTTTGTGCCGTTTGACCACAATTTTGGAAGAATCTTTATTGTTTCTGCTGCCAGGCTTCATAAAATTCCTCATTGATATTTTGGAGACCCGCCTAAAGTTTTCGCTGATCATCGCTCATTGGCGGCTGTTTTATCTCAGCCGAGTTGATTTCAAATTTTTGTATTAACATTTGAGAATGATAAATCTATTTTATGTTTAATCTGAGTATAATTACTTGGTATCGCCTTGATTCAATAGATCTATGTGTTCGTTTTGTATTTTGAACCTCATTTTTTCCCCCTAAATTAGGGTTTGATGAAGGTGAATTGTACACTTTCTGGCGACTTGACCCATTGCTATCTCTATCCCGTGGTATTTTATTGTGAGAATTATATAACATTACCAACAAGTCTAATTACATGGTATGTCTCCCTGGTACACCTGCCGCCATTCTGACATGTTTGTAGACCTGTAACATGTATAAAACATGTATAAAACACATGTTTATGCATGTTTTATACATGTTATGACAGGAGGGTAGACAACTGTACGGGTTTATACCTATATCACATACCACCCGCTCCCACACAACCATCACCCAGTGATTTAGGCATAGATTTATACAGTAAATGGCAAATTCACATATAAATAGTAAATTAAAAAAAGTAACTAATAAATCTTCCCTGCTAAGTGTTGGTACAGTGGTAGGCAATAACATCCGATTTGCATTCCATATGTAGTTTTGGCTCAGAGCCTCTCAGATCAGATAATAATTCTATATCAGTGATTGGACGCCCACTGCAGCTTTTCTAGCCCAGGAGTAGGGGTCTTAATTGGGATTATAATGGGATTTTGGGGTTTGGAGCACGTGGCTTTCCCTCAGTTTTAAGGGACTCTCTGAACTTTGAGCCTAGACTGTATGTATGCCATTTAGCATTTTAGTCATAACTTATTGATTTGAAGCTGCAGTTTTCCTTAGAGTAAAATAGAAGATTCTTCCAACTAATAATTGACCCAAATATTCTATTCTTAATCCTTTTAAAATTTGAACAACGAGAATAGAAATCATTTTATTCTTCTTCTAAGCCTTTCTACGTTTATCAAAAGCCCACAATCTTAAATCTAAAGAACAGAGAAGCTTTTTCTACCGATGTGGAGTCTGGCTTTGTTTAAAAAAAACTGGTGAAAATTAAAATCAAAATAAAAGATAATGAATTAATTGAGTTGTCTTTATATACTCTAAGCACGCACTGCCGGTATCTAAGACTAGGATCAGAGACTTTATAAACAAACACACAAAGACAACCTTTCACAAAAAGAAAAAAAAAAGAAAACAACTTTCTCCACCGAGCTGGAAGCAGGTTTGTTTAAAAAACACTAAAACTGAAGTAAAAGTAAAGAATTAATTAAGCTGTCCTCACTGTAAAGTCTGCCCAATCTACCCTGCACTTGTCGACCTCTCGCACACACCAGCACCTTACAAATAAAAACAACATCACAAAGAAACACTTTGAGCAGGAATCTTCCATGTTTGGTATGACGTACATTAGAGGGACGCCGCCAGTAGCGGGGGGGGGGGGGGGGGATGGGGGGAGGGGGGGGACAGCTGGTGCACATTGGGGGGGGGGGGGGGTAGTGTAAACATGGAAGGGTTTGTTGATATACAAAAATATAGGTGCAGATAATGCGGGAGTAAATAGGAGTAAAAGTTGTGCATTGTTAGAGGCAAGGGTTTCTCAGGGGGATGTGTAACATGTATATAATGGTTCTAATTTAGTGGTAGTATTGGGGGGGGGGGGAGTTGGGAAGTTTGGAAGAGAGAAGGGACAAGGTTTGGGAGAAAGAGCCAAAGAATGGAGTTGTTTGATTGCTCCCTCTGTTCCCTGTCGACCCCCTTGGGGAATGGTGGTTTTGGGGTGTGATAATTGGGGATGGGGAATGGTGGTTTTGGGGATAGGGAAATGGTGGTTTTGGGGATAGGGAAATGGGGGTTTGGGGATGGGGAAATGGTGGTTTTGGGTTGGGGGAATGGTGGTTTTGAGTTGGGGGAAATGGTGGTTTTGGGTTGGGGGAAATGGTGGTTTTGGGATGGGGGAAATGGTGGTTTTGGGATGGGGGAAATGGTGGTTTTGGGATGGGGGAAATGGTGGTTTTGGGATGGGGGAAATGGTGGTTTTGGGATGGGGGAAATGGTGGTTTTGGGTTGGGGGAAATGGTGGTTTTGGGATGGGGGAAATGGTGGTTTTGGGTTTGGGGAAATGGTGGTTTTGGGATGGGGGAAATGGTGGTTTTGGGATGGGGAAAATGGTGGTTTTGGGTTTGGGGAAATGGTGGTTTTGAGTTGGGGGAAATGGTGGTTTTGGGATGGGGGTAATCATTGTTTTGGGGTTGGGGTAATCATGGTTTTGGGGTGGGGGTAATCATGGTTTTGGGGTGGGGGTTATCATGGTCTTGGGGTCGGGGTAATCATGGTTTGGGGTGGGGGTAATCATGGTTTTGGGGTTGGGGGAAATATATAGAACTAACCACAGTTCTATCTGTGCGATCGTTCTTCACCGAGTTGAATGCAGGAGGATTCCTATGCTGGGAACAATATTTTTGTATCTTTCTATTATACTCTTTAAAACAAACAAAAAGTGAAATGTTTTATTTCTAGCTAAAGGAGCCTCCATTGAATCATAGAAACCCTGCCACCCTGTAGTGTACACAGCAGCCGTTGAGGGGAGCTGTATGACCTAACCTCACTCCCATATATTAGAAAAAGTAATTTATTTTTGTTTTGTGAAAATAAAGGCTGGTACTGGTGCCGCCAGGAGTAACTATGGAAACAGATTAATTTTATTTTTCTGCGGGTTGGGGTTGGTTGAAATATAGCCTTGATGTATGGCAGAGCAAGCTACAGGCTTTAGTGAGGCTAGATTCATGGTATAGGGGATTTGCATAGCCGCCATTTTGAATCTTCATTCGCATGGAATTATGGGACTGATGGTACAGTCTAAAATCTATAGAAAACATGTCATGTTCAGCATGGGATATTTATCAATGTTCTAATGTCAATATTCATGTGTTATACATGTTTCCATAACACAAGCCTCCATCTTTCCCATCATGCATTTGGTTTTCATGGATCATTGATAAAAAGCTGTGATATTGGTGAAAACATTCTTGCAATTTTCGAGAAAATATTACTAAATATTTGTATGTCAGATTTCAACAGAATCCATCCCAGCATGCACTGTGACAGACATGCGCAGCGGCACATGCAAATCCCCTATTGACTCAAGTTTGTGTGTCATCGTGGTGAATCTCAACCCCTTGTCGCTATCGACGATTTAAAGATGCATTTTTACCAAACATTGATTAAAAACTAAATATTTTTCAGCAGTTTAGTTTGTTTATTGCCCATTTGACTTCACATTCTTGTATCAACATATAACAGCAGCAGAATTAGGATTGTTTATAATTATGGCAGATTTTAAATTTCATATTTGTCTGAAAAAAATACCCTTAGATGTAATTATCAAATTAACGATACAGTTAATGAGTAAAAGAACACAGCTGCATTTTAGATTTTTCTGTCACCTGTAATCATTCATACAATATTCTGGGAAAGTCTTTTCGCAGGGCTTAACTTTACAATTAGATTTTAAAAATCCGACCATGGCTTGTAAGATTGGACTAAAGGTCAGTCCCCTCAGTCCTCCACCCTCCCTCCAGAGATGCAGTGTGACGTTCACTGCGACGTTCCGGGACGTCGTGGGAGGCTAATGGCCACACTGGCGGCGACGTCTGTTATCATATTTTTCCTCCAGAGCCGGTATGGCAGCCATGTTGGATGAGGATTGGTTTAGAAACCATTGATAGCGCGGCTCCCTTCCTCCTCTACACGCTCACACACAATGGGTCAGGGCACCAGAAAATGTACAATTCACCTTCACCAATCCTCTCTCAAATAACCTTAATTCAAGCAGACATGGGGGTCAAAATATAGTTCAACATAACCAAACTGATTTTCTGAATCAAGGCAATGCTAAATATACTTAGGTATAGGCTTACCTAGTATTTATCATTTTTTAGCCCAATTTACACAATTAAATGTGTAGGGCTGGCGATTGTACATTTTCTGTTGATTTCATCCATATATGTGATGTGTTACAGAAATATAAGTCTAACGTCGCAAAAGATGTTATTTTTCAAAGTGTTTTATTCACAAGAATTCCTTATAGGAGTGTTTTCACGTTGAGGCACTTAGGACTATAAGTCATCTGGATATATATGGATGACATTTGAAGACTATGGATTAAATATATATAATATATATAGATACATTGCCGAGACCATCTAAAGCACATTATACATAGCTCATTTACTACAGTGATTGTCCCTCTATGCTATTCTTTTCAGACATATAACAAACAAGTACTTCTCAGCATAGCATCTGTTTACCATCACTGGAATCTGCTTGATCTCATCTTTTTAAATATGATGGAATCTCAAAATCCATTTTGTTGCGACTTATTCACAAGAGCTCTTTGTAGAAATGTTTTTATTTTCGGCTTGATTGACTCTTGTAGTCTGAATATATATTTATGTGTACCAAACGTCGAAACTACAGAATACATGGACGCATTCCATGAGTGATTATATTTCACTCCCGGATTTCACTAGTGACTATGCACAGAAATAGCGCCAATTTTCCTTTTTAAAAACATAAAAGATATAGAAATACTTATTAGAATTACTAAAGTATAACATCGTTAGAATCCACTTGATCTCATCTTTATAGATATGATGGTATCTCAAGATCCTTTTCTTGACTTAATACTTATTTTCCTGTAACAATACAATATATAATTTATAATTACAGGGCTCGAAAAAAACCTACCAACTTCATTGGGCAAGTGGCAGCCAAGATTTACTTGCCCAACATCATTTTTCACTTGCCCAAATTTATTTGCAGAATTATAATCACACTGAAATTACACTGATCTGTATGTATCTTATTTCATTGTAAGTAGACATCACAACAGAGGTTTGAAATCGTCGCCGTAGAGATCTTCACTTGCCCAATCGGGCAACCAACATTTTACTTGCCCAGAGACATTTTTTACTTGCCCCGAGCAAGTAAACATAGGTTTTTCGAGCCCTGAATTAAATTGGAAATACCTCCACCATATTAGATTTACATGTAATGGTATCTCAAGATCCTTTTCTTGACTTAATACTTATTTTCCTGTAACAATACGAATTATAATTTATAATTATGTTGGAAATAGCTCCACCATACATCCCTAGATAAACCCTAACATGTTTATTGTGTGCGGTCACATGATACTTCACTCTCTCCTCTTAGTCTTAATTCCCGCCGACAGGCGTCCACGCACATGCGCACAACTTACCTGTCTCGTTTTACTTCCACCCGCCAGGTGGTCCCATATTTCAAGGTGTGCCGCCAGGTAGCGCGCCCGCTGCGCAAATCACGTGTTTTCTCACCTTATCTCGCACCCCGTCACGTGGGCGAGATCGCCAGGTATAAATCTCGTCTGCAATGAGATGTTGTGTTTCATTATGATCACAGGTGGCGCTGCGGTCCTTTATCTGTTTGACCTTCACCTTGATACTGACCTCTGACCTTTGCCTTAGTTCCTCCGCCGGCCACTTGAGGTCTCCATATGGGGTTGGTTACACGCGGTTGCAGCAATTCATGTTTATTGAGCGAGAAATCACCTCTTGCTCAACTCAAGGGTTAAGGGGGATGGGGGGGGGGGGGTGGCAAGTACAATAATTCTTATTAAAAGTGTGATAATTGTAGTTTATCGTCCTTCTTGCTTACTTACGTCTTAATTTCTCTTGATTTTGCAAAATGGTATTAAAATTTGTATATACTCACATGTCTGCTGTGCATGTAGAAGAGTTCTAGTGAATATATTGATGTGAAATACTAAATGTCTACTTTATATTTGTAGGTGAGTCTTCTGCCTTATTATATGCGTGTCTGAGTGAGTATACTTTACACTATCTGTCGCAGCTCAACCACACACGGGGAGAATTCACAATTATTTAAGATAAGATAATTGTATAATTGCCATAGATGTAACTAGACAACAGGTAATGGTCATCTCAAATAAGACTTGGTTCAGTCATGCTCACTTTTAGCATTGTTACTACATCTAAGTGGAGGAGGAATAGAGAGAGATGTTACTTACTTATAATATAAATGGCAATGGCAAACAGGGGCGAGAGGAATCATTCTCATCTCATAAACAATAGTGGTTAAAATACTTCCGTGGCTTCCACTGGTGAAGGAAAAGTCTTAATGGAAGCTCTACCTGTAGAGGTTAAGACTGAAGTGAGGGAAAGCCTTTTCAGTCTAGGCTCAGAGGTGAGAGAGTGCCTCAAAACTGAGGGAAAGCCTCTCCAGTCTAGGCTTAGAGTTGAGAGAGTGCCTCAAAACTGAGGGAAAGCCTCTCCAGTCTAGGCTTAGAGTTGAGAGAGTGCCTCAAAACTGAGGGAAAGCCTCTCCAGTCTAGGCTTAGAGTTGAGAGAGTGCCTCAAAACTGAGGGATAGCCTCTCCAGTCTAGGCTCAGAGTTGAGAGAGTCCCTCCAAACTGAGGGATAGCCTCTCCAGTCTAGGCTCAGAGTTGAGAGAGTCCCTCCAAACTGAGGGAAAGCAACCAGCAGCTACCAGCAATTAGAATCCCATTAAGATGCCTACTCTAGCCAAAAGGAATTAATGACAAGCATTGAAGTAAATGTGATTTATTATTGTAACGATTTGTATATTCACGATTTATGTTTAGATATGTAAAAGTCCCGATGGCAGGAACAGAAAATAAAGAATTAAAAAAATGATGCCTACTTTAGGGGCCGGGAAGTCTATTTGCGCAGTAGGCGTCCAATCACTGACATACCATTCTTATCTTATAAGTTATCTGAGATGCTGTGAGCGTAGACTGTATAAGAAAATAGAGAACAGCTAAGATGTCAAATGCAATTTTAGTGGAGCAAGACCCAGTGGTGGCTGGACCTACTTCCCAGCGGTGGATTAGCCTGAATAACTGTTCTAGGAACTGCATGAAGTCATGCTGTATAAAATATAATATGATAATGTTCCTACTGATCCTTCTAAAGCTTGTTAACATCCTGGTGTCATTCCTTCACATGCTCTTTTCTCTTTCTCTTCATCCTCCTTTTTCTATTGAATCCGTTTCCTGTTTTCTCCCTTCTTCTTCCTCTATTCTCTCTTTTCCTCCTCTGCCATTCCTTCTTCGCCTTCTTCTCTGTCTATTTGCCTCTTCCTTCCTCTATCTCTCTCCTCTCTGTCCTCTATCTTTTCTAACTCTCTCCTCTTTCATCTCTCTCTGCCTCCCTTTCTCTCCTCTCTCTCCTCCTTCGCTGTCCTCTGTCTCTCCCTCCCTCCCCCTCTCCTCTTTCTCTCCTCTCTCTCCTTTTTCCTCTCTCTCCCTCCCTCCCCTCTCTCCTCCCTCTCCTCTCTCCTCTCTCTCCTCTGTCTTCCCTCTGTCCCCCTCTCCTCTTTCTCCTCTTTCTCTCCCTTTCCCTCTCTCCCCTCTCCCCCTCTTTCTCTCCCTTTCTCGCCTCTCTCTCCCCATCTCTCTGTTTCTGCCTCTCTTTTGTGTTTATTTTCGGCAAAAATGGTTTTCGCTCTGGGCCACAACTCGTTCAGCTAGTTCCCCGCCCTTAATCACACCACCTATGATGTAGAATTACTTTAATCAATCCCTCTAGGTCTGTAGATTACTGGAACACAGAACCCATGTTCTCCCCTTGAACTCATTTCCCACTTTCCCCCATCCTCCACCCACCTGTATACATAGTACACTTCATAGTGTGATTGATGTATGTGTGAATCCACGGGTAATCTCTGAGTACACATCCATGATTACACCTTAACGTATTATACTCTCTCTTACTGCATTCCTGCATTATTGTGTGTCCCTTATATAGGGTCCTATCTACAGTAGCTCTCTGTTAAACCTACATTCCTGCTGTATTGTGTGTATATCCCTTATATAGGGTCCTATCTACAGTAGCTCTCTGTTAAGCTTACATTCCTGCTGTATTGTGTGTATATCCCTCATATAGGGTCCTATCTACAGTAGCTCTCTGTTAAACTTAAATTCCTGCACTATTATTTGAATATATCCCATATAGGAACCCATATACACCCTTAATCTCTCACTCTGTTGAAGCGGCCCTGTCTGTCAAGGTAGCTCCTGTCTCTGTCAACCCTGTTTCTGTTTGGACTCTGTCTGTTCCCTGTCTCTGTTCCCCGTCTCTGTTCCCTGTCTCTGTTCCCTGTCTCTGTTCCCTGTCTCTGTTCCTGTTCCCTGTCTCCCGTCTCTGTTCCCCGTCTCTGTTCCTGTTCCCTGTCTCTGTTCCCCCCCGTCTCTGTTCCTGTTCCCTGTCTCTGTTCCCCTGTCTCTGTTCCTGTTCCTTGTCTCTGTTCCCTGTCTCCCGTCTCTGTTCCAGTTCCCCGTCTCTGTTCCCTGTCTCTGTTCCCCGTCTCTGTTCCCTGTCTCTGTTCCTGTTCCCTGTCTCTGTTCCCCGTCTCTGTTCCTGTTCCCTGTCTCTGTTCCTGTTCCCTGTCTATGTTCCTGTTCCCTGTCTCTGTTCCTGTTCCCTGTCTCTGTTCCTGTTCCCCGTCTCCCGTCTCTGTTCCAGTTCCCTGTCTCTGTTCCTGTTCCCCGTCTCTGTTCCCCCGTCTCTGTTCCTGTTCCCTGTCTCTGTTCCTGTTCCCCGTCTCTGTTCCTGTTTCCTGTCTCTGTTCCTGTTCCCCGTCTCTGTTCCCTGTCTCTGTTCCCTGTCTCTGTTCCTGTTCCCTGTCTCTGTTCCTGTTCCCTGTTCCTGTTCCCCGTCTCTGTTCCTGTTCCCTGTCTCTGTTCCCTGTCTCTGTTCCTGTTCCCTGTCTCTGTTCCTGTTCCCCGTCTCTGTTCCTGTTCCCTGTCTCTGTTCCTGTTCCCCGTCTCTGTTCCTGTTCCCTGTCGCTGTTCCCTGTCTCTGTTCCTGTTCCCTGTCTCTGTTCCTGTTCCCTGTCTCTGTTCCTGTTCCCTGTCTCTGTTCCTGTTCCCCGTCTCTGTTCCTGTTCCCCGTCTCTGTTCTCCGTCTCTGTTCTCCGTCTCTGTTCCTGTTTCCTGTCTCTGTTCCTGTTCCCTGTCTCTGTTCTATATTAATCTTCCATCCCTGTTGGGTTTATCTTACAAACAATATAGTTTTCATTTCATATGAATTATGATATCGAGGGAAATATTCAACTATTGTGTGAAAAAGTTCCCATACACTCTCCCGCGCGCCGTACCCGCGCGATACGGAGCGGCAAGTTATTTCGTCTTCAGTGAGACGATTTTTGTCTACCAAGCACCGCGAACGCTACTGGTGAACTTTGGTGACGAAATTGCCTGAACTTCTGATACGAAAAACGACCATTTGAATCACGGAGACGAAATATGATATGCTCCGTATTCGCGCTCCGTTTTTCGTATTGAAAGACCAACAGACCAAAGGCTTGCCTAGCCATTGTCTTAAGTAACACCTCCCACAGGCTTTCTCTGTATATAACTAGGTGCGAATATGAATCCATATTCCCTTTTAGCATTGTTGCATGAAATAGGTGTCTGGTGAGGATGTATATCCTACCAGAAATTAAATAGCATAACACCTTACCTCTATAAGAGAATGAAGTCAAAGCAGGTCTGGGGAATTAAGATTTATTATAAATATAATAAATGTTTTATTTTATATAAAATGTAAAATATAAAAGAGATGGGTAAGAGTAAAATTGTAGATTTTATAAGAAATTGAGTAATAAAATTGTGATTTTGATTATGAAAAGGAGTAATTATGAAAATGAAATTGATATAATGGATTAGTATATTGAAAAGGTTTGTGGGTGGTTGGGAATTTGAGTAGTGTGGAGGTGTAGAAGGTCGAAGCAGAAGTGACTGCTAGGAGTGTTTGAAAGTGAGAGATCGAGTGTGTGTGTGCGTGAATGTGTAGTGAGTGGTGCGCGAGGTGGGTGAGTGGGTGAGTGCGGTGATGCGTATAATTGTTTTGTTTGTGAGAGGGGAGAGGCAGTGAAATGCGAGCGCATTGCGTCTACACACAATGCTATACAAATTATTTTATTATTCTATATTCCATGATTGATATATTTATGTATGTATCTAAATTATAATCGGCATGCTAATATATACCTATATGTTTGTACCTTAGAATTGTTTAAATGGGATTGTTGTATACCTAATAGGTAAACAGGAATGAATTGCCGTTAGACCTAAGACTGCCCATCTCGTTCTTACTTACTTTCAATTGCAATCCTCCTGTCTGCCTCTCTCCCTCTTTCTCTTTCTGTTCTCTATCTTTCTGTTCTGACACAGTATTAGCATTCAGATTGATTAGTTGAGGCCATGTTGATAGCTGATTCAGTATAGTATAATGGTTAAAGCACTTGATTGTAAATCACAAGGTTGCTAGATCGAACCCAAGCATGGGCAAGTTTTTTTCTCTGCTTTGTCACATTGTAATGGGTGAGTGCACACTCCTTCACGCACTGCCGCACTCCAGATGCGCCAGATGCGCCAACTCTTAACGCACCACCGCACACCGGGGATTAAGAGATTTAGCTCGCCGAATACGCTGAGATGAAAAAAATCGTATCAAAAGTGGGTACAAGAAATTCGTATTCATTTTCGTATCGCGCGGATACGTTGCGCGGGACAGTGTATTCCCATGCTGCACATATTCCCATGCTGCACATACAAGTGCCCTATAAGGTGATCAAATAATGAGTGAATTACTGCTTAATCTATATCCGAGTGCAGCATTGATACAGTGACATGGGGGAACAGTAGCGCAGTGTTACCTGCCACACCGTGTATACATGGCTATATGTGCATTCACTTTCTTCCCTATTCTTATCCACATTTACCAGAAATGCGGTAAATGTATCTCTGTTTGCTCATGAAATGTAACAAAATCCCTATGTACACCAGTACCGTATACTCCCATGTAAATACAGGCACCGTAAAGCATGATATATTTGTCACTATTCAATTAGTGGCTCTACATTTGCCTCTCCCTTGAGTATACTGGTGTACTTTACGATGAAGGAATGCAGGTAAATCAAACGGTGGAACTTGCTTCATGCACTTACTGTGAGGCCGCAAGATCTCATTCAATTAAACCAAAACACAACATTGATTTTGCTTTCCATACAATCAAGTTGAAAGGCCCTACCAACATGTTCAAAAGTAAATTCGAATTTGTATGACTATTCACTGATGTCACAGCGCTGGCCGCGGCTCGCCATAATGTGTGTCAACCCCTGTAAACGTTAGCTGGACATGTGTGCTCCAAGCCTCGAAATGCTGTTTTCCGGCCTTTTTTACCTCCGAAAGTTTTAGTGAATGTATTATAAAGTATGCTGATAGGTTCGATGGTCATTTTTTAGTGTGTCATGATGGAATAATGTGTATTATCAAACATTCAAAATGGGGCAGCCTGTCGATCTGGTGCCTCCCGCTCTCTGCGTAGACACACAGTATGGCAGCCAGTGAGGATAGCCACTGACTGGGGTAATAACTTCATGTGAATACTATGTATTGATAACAGCAGACAGTTTTAAGTCTTGTTTTGCTGTTTTACAAAATTGATTGTAGTGGACATTATTTCCGTATTTCCCAAGTGATTCACTACTTTTTATTCAATTTTAATGGTATTTGTGCAGAAAATAATTTCACATCTCTGAGGAGGATCACTTATTTAATAGCATTTTCATCAGAACATTTGGAGTATTTTATTGCATATTTCTTGACCGTCTCGGGTGTGTATACTTTGGTGGGCTTCCGTGTGCATTTTATTCCAGGATTGGGGGATTCTATTAGGGTACATTTTCTTATTTTCTTATTTGATGTATGACATTATCCTGGCTCCTCCCCTCCTACCCTCCCCAAGCTGCATAGTTTCCACTGGCTGCCCGGGAGCATATGTTATCTACTTCTAGTATAATCTTAGAATAAATGGGTGAAGTCATCAGAAAATGTACAATTCACCTTCATAAATTCTCACTAATATCCCAAATTTAGGACAAAATAATTATATGCTCTCAATACAGTTCAGCATCACCAAAAAGATTGTTAAGCAATGCAATACCAAATATACTCAAACCCAGTGTTTATCAATTTTGGGCCTAATTCAGCAGAATTTACTGAAAGTGTAGAGTTGCCAGTTGTACAATGTTAGGAGGACGGACCCATGCGTGGTATTTGTTGGTTTGGTTCCCTGGGGATGTGTTTGTGATTGAAGGAAGGAAGGAATTCTTTAGTTGAGACTCAGAAACAGTCTAGGCCCAAAGTTGAGAGAGTCCCTGCAAACTGAGGGAAGCCTCTCGCCTCAAACCACAAAGTGCCATTATAATTCCAATAAGACCGCAAAATGTCATAACCTGTTAAGGTTCACGGACCTCCCTTATGAACTTTTTTTCTTTTTTAAATATTTGTGAGACCAGTTCATAAGGCCTTGCGGAGTTTGCGAATAGTCGTAAGCATGTTCACCTACAAATTGGCTAAAATTTCCGATTTTCGCACGACTTGTCTTGAAGGCCAATTGATGGAGGCGATATCAAAGATAAGATTAAGCGTGTGCTCTGTCAGAGAAGGCAATAGAAAAGATAAAAGATGTTTTAGTTAGCGACCAGATTCCAGGATATTGTGGTTAATAATGACCTCCTATACTAAATACCCCCATGTGATGCACTAGACCTCCCTATAGCTGCCCCCTATACATATTATATCATCCGTTATTACCCCCGCTATCTTACCCTTCAATAGGGCACTTTTTTAACACTTTATTTATCCAGGAGGTTATAAAGGGGTTATGGCATTTGCCAGCCCATTTTTATCAAGGATCAAGCTCATTGCCTGATTTTCACCTCGATCCTGTCACTTCACTTACACCTATGGATATGGATATATAAGAGTAAATTTCTGGGTGATGTTGGGATGGAATGCAACTATTGCATGTCCACCATCTTGAATCTTGATTCTCAAGGAATTATGGGAGTTGTATGTCAGTGTAAAAGCTATAGAAAACATGTTATATTCATCATGCAATATTTATGATATCATGTGAATATCCATGTGTTTTACATGTTTCCATTAAACAAGACTTCATATTTCCCATTATGCTGTTTCCCCTAAGAAGTGGAGTTGTGTGACTGCTGCCCATGTTATGGATCGCTTACCCTTCCTATAGAGGAGTTGTATATGTGATGTGTTACAGGAAAATGAGTCACAAGTTGATATATTTGAAAGTCTTTTATTTGCAAGATCTCTTTTTTATAATGTTCTGATTCTTGGGGGGTTTAGCGCCTTCAGTCATCTGAAGCTATGTACCTAATATTAGGACATTGTATTAAATAAGTCCTTGCGTTTTGAAGGCCTTCGTATGGAGTATATTTAGTTACTTAACTAGTTATTGCCCACCTTGACATATTGCAAACTTTTTTTTTTAAAAGAAAAAAATTCTCAAAAAAAATTCTCAAACCTAAAATATAGCAATAATTATTAGATTCACTGTTTACTATCATTGGAATCGGCTTGACCTCATCTTTTCAAATATGATGATATCTCATAATCCATATTGTGCGACTTGTGGCTCATTTTCCTTTAACACATCACATATAACCCTTGTCACACTACAGTAGTAGGCATTGTCTCAATGTCTCACAATCATGCACAATCATACAGCTCAGAAAGTGCTTCAAAGTGACTTAAAGTGCTTTCAACAATTCGATTCTATCTCAAGGCGATTCCAAACCAAATCCGAAGTGAAGGAAAGTGAATTTTAGAATACTTCTAGGGTAGAAGTCAATTTGCTTTGCTTCACTTTCCCAATGTTATGTGAGGCAGTGTGCATCTCCATACTACCCCTCGACCATTACATCCCGTAGCCTCCACCATTCACCGTCTAGCCATATTAAACCAGGCATTAGTCGGGCCTTATCTTATCTTTCCATTGCTACTTCCCTCTTCTCTCAGCCTCACCTTAAACTTTATGATCCACAAACACTTTTTTTCAGATCCCCTTGGGAATATTTAGGCCGAGAAAATTTGAATTATTTTTCAGTCTAATTCAGCAGAATTTTATAAATGTGTAGCTGTCCACTGTACATTTTCTCGTGACTTGATACTGTGATATGAGCCACAATGCTGTAGCCTGTGGCATTCCATATTACCCGCTAGACAGGCATAATACACAGGCCATACCACATGCTGTAAGTGATATGAGCCCCAATGCTGTAGCCTATGGCATTCCATATTACCCGCTAGACAGGCATAATACACAGGCCATACCACATGCTGTAAGTGATATGAGCCCCAATGCTGTAGCCTATGGCATTCCATATTACCCGCTAAACAGGCATAATACACAGGCTATACCACATGCTGTATGTGATATGAGCCCCAATACTGTAGCCTGTGGCATTCCATATTACCCGCTAGACAAGTATAATACACAGGCTATATACCACATGCTGTATGTAATATGAGCACCAATACTGTAACCTATGGTGTGCCATATTACCCGCTAGACAGGTATAATACACAGGCTATATACCACATGCTGTATGTGGTATGAGCCCCAATGCTGTAGCCTATGGCATTCCATATTACCCGCTAGACAGGCATAATACACAGGCTATATACCACATGCTGTATGTGATATGAGCCCCAATAGTGTAGCCTGTGGCATTCCATATTACCCGCTAGACAGGCATAATACACAGGCTATATACCACATGCTGTATGTAATATTAGCCCCAATGTTGTAGCCTATGGCATTCCATATTACCCTCTAGAAAGTTATAATACACAGGCCATACCATACAGTGTATGTGATATGAGCCCCAATGTTGTAGCCTGTGGCATTCCATATTACCCGCTAGAAAGGTATAATAAATGCATTCATGAACTGGATCTATTCAACAAAATATCCATCATAAGTCTGATTGTCAGCAGGTTTATACAGTTTCTCCACACATAAGTACCGACTTTATGCCATGTTTGTTCCTTTAACAAGTGTGAACAAGTACAATGGTGTAAATGTACTCCATACTATAACCCCCTGTCACATACCTACCCACTCTTCACATACTCTATTCCCAATACACTAACAATATACCTGTCAACTCTGAGCGATATATGAGGAAGCTAGACATACGTTTTGACACCTGGACGTGACAGATAGCTTCTACAGCCAGTGCTGACGTCATTGACGTCAATGACTTGGACGTGGATGACTCAGCAATTTATCATATGTCTTGGTTCCCCGTTTATCGCCCAGTGCAGCTAGCCTTGTACCAGTGGTGGTATAACGTTATCCATTCCAACCAACTTAGCTTATCCCACGTTACTGGGCCATGAGTCAAGTCGCTTGGCAATTGGACAATTGGACTTTTGACCACTTCGACCAATTGTCCCAATTAACTCATATTTAAAGCTGTATTCTCAGCCATTACTACAAAACAGATCTTACCAAAATTTACTTAATTATAAATTATTGTAATGACTTTGTATTGTCTGATGATTACTCTATAAACAACACACCTTCCGTCGACTTACCATTGGATTTTAATCTGTGATCACTTGATACAAACAATGCCTACATTGAAGGTTGAATACAATCTATATTTATTCAAATAGGAGATACTGATATACATCAAAGATGCAATATTCAAATATAAACACTATTTATTGATATAATTGTGGATAATAACGTTAACACCGGTCTCACATACCGTCCCTAAACCTCCTCCACTTTTCTTTTCTTTTAAAACATTCTATTCAATTCTCGATTGCTGTAAGGGTCAACTCTCCAGCATACGGGCAGTTTTAAGTCCTATTTTGCTATTTTATAATATTATTATTAATTTATAGTATCACTTCTGTCAAAGACTGGATGTAATTCACTGCTATCTTTTCAGTTTTTATGAGATAAATTTGTACAGAAAACATATCATGTCATATTGCTGTAACTTCTAATCTCTGAGGATGATTCTTTTAATCAACATCGTTTTCATCAGACCATATTCAGTATTTTGTTGCATATTTCTTGAGCTTTTTGGGTGCATTATTTGGTGTGTATTCATTTAATTTTATTCCATGAATATCAGAAAGTAATAAGATGTATCTGCAATGGACTCGTCGCTCCCAGGCACTCTTGTGGGAAAACCATTTTGTGACTTATGACTTATTTTCCTGTGACACATCACATATGTAAAACTAGGTATATCTGAGTATATTTGGTATTGCCTGGATTCAAGCAATCTGTTAGGTTATGTTAAACTCAATTTCGAAAGTCATTCATGTCTTAATCTTAGGATATTTAAGAGGATTGATGAAAGCAAATTGTACTTCACCCATATAGTTCTCAAATATTGGACAATACAACCCCTCTATACTCCTCTGAGTGAGTCTATAGGTGAGCACCTGTTGGGAGGAGCTGCATACACACATGTAGTGATGAAATACTCATATTTACACTGGTTGAGTTACTCTGAGTTACTCTCCCACTCCTCCACACATTCCTCCTGCTCCTGTACTTGGACCCGGACACCAGGACATGTACAACTGCACCTCTGTCTCTCACATAACCACAATTTAAGACTAATATGTGATGTGTTACAGGTAAATAAGTCACAAAATTTGTATTTTTGTGATGTAATTGATTAATTGTGATGTGATCTTTTTACAAGATCTCTTTGTTGGAATGTTTTCAGATACAAATGAGGACGTTTTAGAAGCCCTTTAGCAAACATAACCAGACAGAGTCCTCCAAATTTGTGGTCAAATGAGTTTTAGATGGGTTGGAATAGAATGGAAACCAAAATAGAAAATATTTAGTTACTTTAGTTATATTTAGTTTAGACTGACATTAACTGAGAGTGTAGCTTTAACAGAGACCTGAACACGCTGATACAACTACTATTCTCCGAGGGATCTGTGTCGATGGTAGAGCTAGCTAGAGTCCCTGAGAATATGGATGTATAATTAATATGATATAATCATATTTAATAATTAATGCTAATTTATGCCATATCCTTATGTATTATTATGTAATCTTATATAATGTGATATTGGCATTTATCGTTCGTGACAACGCCTAATCTAATCATTAGCTTCATATCTCCGGAGACATATTATAATGAAATCGCTACTTTAGATAGGTGCAGAGGTGTGCATTAATGCCCTGATGTGGAGGTGTAGTGGTGTTTGTTTGCAGTCATATCCATGTGCTGTCAGCTTTGGTTTATAAACAGTTGTAGATGTTGGACAGTGAATTCTCTCATCATCTCTTGGACATTTCTTGTTGCTATGATGAAGTCGTTGGCAATAATTACTTTTATGTCAATAATTCTTTTAATTTAATACAATAATAATACATCAATTGATGATTTGACTCATGTATGTCAATAAACAAGCATTTGAAACAACGATATTAGTTTATATTTGTATTTATTACATATAACTATATATATATCCACCTTTTCACTTCATAATCACACAAATATATTCCGCCCATTCCATAACTGGTAAGTATCTGTTTCACTAAAATCTACACAGTCTAGGCTCACAGCCTCTCAGATCAGATAAGAATGGTATGTCAATGATTGGACGCCTACTGCGCTAATGACTCTCTTGGCCTCGAAGTAACCTGGTAGGATTATAATGGTATTGTGCGGTCTTTCCCTCAGTTTGGAGGGACTCTCTCAACTCTGAGCCTAGACTGGAGAGGCTCTCCCTAAGTTCGGAGGGACATTTGGTCTTTCAAAACAGCTGTGAGCCTAGACTGTTATCATTTGTACAGTTTAGTATACAAAGTATAACATGAACCATTACTGAAACTGGCCTCGTATACATAAAACTAACGATACTAACTGTTACATATTCACATGATTAATAATGTCTCTTTTCTTGTTGTAGGTGAGTGGAGTTTACTCTATATAATCCAGGATCATTAAGATGTTTGTCAAGTAAGTCAGGTTTCTTAAAATAAAACTGGACACCGGGGCTCGTGACAATCGTTCTCATAATCGTTAATAACTATTACGATTATCTGGAAAGTATATTAATAATAACGATTAGGATCATTTGTGTTACAGAGAAATAAATCACAAATCGCAAAAATTGTATTTTTCTATTGTTTTCCCCACAAGATATCCTTGTACGAATGTTTTTATTTTTGAGATGCTTCGTGCTCATATCAATACATTTACGAAATTTCAAGATTGTACATTTCATCTTATCACTGTGTTTCTCAGGTCATCCTAAAGAAGTATATTCAGCTACTTTACTAATAATTGTTCATCCAGAAATATCAGTAACTATTTTTTCAAACATAGAAATATATAAAAGAATTTGTTACATATCCCAACTGTTTACCATCATTGGAATCCCCTTTATATCATCTTTCCAAATGTGATAATATCTCTAAATCTATGTTGTGCGACTTGTGACTCATCTTCTCTTAGATGGGTTGCAAAAGATCAGAACAAAAAGTAGAAAATTTTTACTTTTTGATCGATGTTTACTGGATTTATCAATATTCTGCTGCTGTTATATTTGTATACAACAGTTTGAAGTCAAAATCCTTTGGTCAAATGACTTTTAGATGGGTTGGAAAAGAACGGAAGAAAAGGGAAAAACTTTACTTTCTGACCGATGTTAACTGAGAGTGCAACTTTAAGAAATGATCCATGACAACACAGGGTGACATAATAATTCAGTATTTAATCTAGAAGAGTCTGAATACAATCACTATAATACACTACTACAGGTGAGCGACACTTGCACCATCTCACATTGGTCTTGTACATGTTAGTATGAGAACCTACAGGGAACTATTACACCCTGGAACATGGAACAAACATCTCACTTCATCGCAATTACTCTTAAAATGAATGTAGAAAAAACCCTTTTCACTCACCACCATACAATGGGACTGTTTATTTATATGAGTCTATAATGTATCTTACTTCTCTCGTCCATTCTCCACTAAATATCACTAACATATAACGAACAAAATTGAGTTGAAAAGTATATTATCTAAGAATCACAATAAAATAACTGTAGAAAAAGCCTATTTACTTTCACTATTACTATTACTTACAATCTATGATATTTATGAGATTATAATAGGTTACTTTACATTTCTTATTCCTCTAAATTCTCCCACAAGTATCACTAAGGACAAACATCATCATATCATTAAGAATAACATAAATATGTGACAATACAATACAACTGTAATTCACTGTCCTACATTAGTCTGCTGCGACCTTGTGTACACTCTATACTGGTCCTGTTGGCAGCAGCGCCGCATAGAGTTAACCATAGCGAGCTTTGATGTTTACTGCCAACAGGTCGTGTGTAGGGTGTAGTCACATTTAGTTTCATCAGTTCCTACTTATTCACGTTAGTGTACACGTAGTCTCCGGGCAATAGGGGGATTTGCATGTCCGCCATCTTGAATCCCGATTCGCATGGGATTATGGGAAATGTATATCAGTGTAAAAGCTATATAAATTATGTTCAGCATGAAATATTTAACAGTGATCTCATGTAAGTAGCCATGACCCAATAAAACAAGACTTCATCTTTCCCATCATGCATTTGGTTTTCATAGATCATTTATACAAGTTATGATATTGGTCAAAGGATCCTTGCATTTTTTTTATGAAAATGTTGAATATTTGTATGTTAGATTTGAACTGAGTCTACCCCAGCATGCACTGTAACAGACATGCGCAGTGAGACATGCAAATCCCCTATTGTGTATCCCAGCATACACTGTAACAGACACACGCAGTGAGACTTGCAAATCCCCTATTGTGTATCCCAGCATACACTGTAACAGACATGCGCAGTGAGACATGCAAATCCCCTATTGTTGGCCATTACATTCTTACACTAATAGAAACCATCATATTGCAGCAAAAACACGTCACAATCTGTCGACAGTCTTGGTGAGTTCCAATGAACAACTACTCCATCTTGGCTGCACATATTAGCGCGGGTGTCTTACAGCAGCAGAGTGAAATATTCTCATTTGATAATTTATACCTGAACTTGTGCCTCCAGCAGCTGCTTCTGCCACGTTTTGTGCTAAGGGAATTATCGGCCTACACTGTAAAAACAAACTGTGTTAATACTGGCCACGTTTACAATTATCCACAGTTGTGGGGGCCGCCGGCTAATAGCCGTCATACTTCATCCCTGGGTGTGTATGGCGGCCGCGGTGTGGGTTGTGTGTACCAGGGAGGGCTACCATCTCACACTGGTATTCACAGGTGAACTCTCACCTCAGGTTCATAAATCTGGTAATTTTGATTGAACAGCTTCCCAGATTTTAAGTACTGTTTAATATACTCCAATTGCCGTGATTGTGCATGATTGTGAGACATTGAGACAATGCCTACTTCTGTACAGTTGTTGGTAGCCTAACCCATCTAATCCTGTTGATAAATGCCTGTGTTGTAAGACTGGTGAGAGTCTTATCAGGCGTGGCCTCGGCTATGTCAAGAACTGCTCTACTTCACCTGAGGAAGCCTCACCAAACACTCTGCGGGCTAACGCCCCACGCCCCACCACATTACCAGACCCGTCTATATCCTCATTCCTTTTTTGTGCCCCTGAGTTCCTCCTCCCATTGCCTTTACTGTGTTTACCTGCCCCCTGTGGGTGAGTTCTTACACTATCAGGCAGGTTAGGGTCTGCGTTCCCACTGCTATACACTGTACCTGAGTCACCCAGAATCACATCATTGGTTGGGCGCTTGAACTTAGGGTTCTTATGTGTGTGTTGGTCAGTTTTTATCCTTGACCTGTGTCTGTTGGTTAGACCATGGGTTATAGCACCCCTCACTGGGGGTTTAAGGTAGCCATCCTTGGTCAGGTTAAATATAAGCGTAATATTATGCTTGTATGTGTGTTTGATTGGTATGTCAATGATCTCCAGGTCAGGCCGCTGCTTGCGTGGTGGTGGTATGGTCGGTAGCTCATCCACAAGCAGATCTTTAATCTGCTTACCTCTGAGTTTAGGCGGGGAAGCACAGCGCATGTTCTCAGGGTTGTAGAACTTAACGTGGCCGCGGCGCATCCACATGGTGAGCCAGTATATGGAGCGGTCACAGTGCCACGGGTTACCCACCATCTTCACTGACTTGAGCTTAGCCAGGAACTTGGGGAAGGATTTAGGCAGACTGTACAAACCCCCATCTATAATATTCAGGTCTTCCACAGTCTTGAGGTAGTTCAGCACATACGGGTTCTCTGACAGGTGGCGCACCAAAGATGAACTGTTCTGTAGATCCAGAAAGAGAAGGTGCTTCATCTCTTTGAAGATGACTGGAGACCAGTTAGTCTTGGGTGAGACTGAGGACATCTGGAGGATGTGCAGGTTGTTGAGGCCATCAAATGATGACTGCTGCATGTGGTCGAGTGGGTTGTCAGACAGGTCCAGCACCTGCAGCCTGCTCATGTTACTGAAGGCGTACGGGTGCAGGTCATACAGACTATTCTTACTCAGGTCTAGAGACTTCAGCTTCTGCAGGCCTACAAGAGAATCAGAGTCTAAGCTGTTTATCCTGTTGGACTTCAGGAAGAGAAACTCTAGATTTGGCGTCCGCTTAAATGTAGTCTTGTCAATGCCTCTGATCCTGTTGTGGTCTGCGTACAGACCGTGTAACGTACGGGGCAGCTTCTTCGGCAATGACTTGATTTTATTTTTGTTTAAATGTAAGTCATACAACTGCCAGAGTCTATTAAATGCTCCATCACTGATGCTCTCTATTTTGTTGTCTGTTAGAACCAGGAGCCGGATTTTTCTTGTGGTTTTGAAATCATCATCTTCCAGTTTAGTGATGGAGTTCTCCGCCAGTCGCAGATCTTTGATGCTGTGAGGTAAACCGCGCACCATGCGGGTTAGCTTACAGTTGGTGAAATCCAGCAACTCCAGGTGAAAGTTAAGCTTAAAGTCCATTTGCACCTGTGTGAGAGGGTTGTCTCTGAGTATGAGGAACTTAAGCAGCGGCAGGTACTTGAAGGCGTGCTTGTCTATGTGCTTAATCCTGTTATGGTGCAGATCTAACACACGTATATTAGGGTTGTGCTTAAAGGTCATGTCAGTAATCTTCCTGATGAGATTACCGCCCAGGTTCAGTAGATGTAACCTGTACAGCTTCCTGAACACCCGCTCTATCTCCTTCAGCCTGTTATTCTCTATGGACAGAAACTGTAGGTTCTTCTGCCGTAAGAATGTCATCGGAGATAGATATCTTATATTATTCTCCATCAGATTTAGAGAATTCAACTTAGGCATATCAAGAAATGCACTGGGCTCTATGTAATGTATATTGTTGAATTTAATATTAAAATGTTTAAGTGACTCTAAGCCAGCCAGCTGCCTCTGCCAGAGCCTCCTGATGTTATTCTCCTTCACCATCAGCACCTCTGCCTCCTGCGGGATGTGTCGCGGCAGCTGATACAGCTCCATCCCATCACAGTAAATCTTACGCATGGCGCATGTGCATGGAGCAGGGCAGTGATCAAGGTATCCTGGCTCTGTATTCTCATGCTTTCTCACATCTATATCTGCATGTTTGAGTAGCACACCCTTGGTCTCCTCGGGCTGCACATACCGGTCCCGCTGTCTACTGGTGCTCTTACCCCTGGTACTGCTGTGCCTACTGTAGCACTCCACACTGTGCACCTGGCTGGTCAGCACCAGGGTAAAGGTTAACACAACTACCACTACGTTACACTGGCGCCTACTGGTGGCCATTGTATGATGAGCGGTCACTACAGGTTGGGGAACATTGTATGAGGCCAACATGGAACCAATAGCTCACTTGCCTTTTAAAGGTTTATTATTGACGAGTTTGGCAACATTTGGTATTTGTTCTGTGTCCCTGTTCCGGGAGAAGGTTGTTTTTGTCCTATATGCCCCAGTTTTGAGACAATATTTTGTTGTCCTATGTATATCCCAGACAAATACAATACTACTACTTTATGTCCCAGTTTTATGACAAGTCCTATATTTGTCCCAGTTGTGAGACAAGTATGGCATAAGTCCTTTATGTCCCAGTTTTGAGACAAGTATGATATTTGTCCTAAATATATTTAAAAGAAGTCAGGAATTGGCGCTATACATATTCCTGAGTCTAGGTAGGCTTACACCTGGTATCCTTGGTTCCTCCAGGTGGTAATTTACCTGTGCAGGTGTAATATCAGTATGTACCTGAGGCCCTGGAGGTGGTACCAGCCACACTATATAGCCTATCTACCTCCAGCACTGCCAACCCTCTCACTCCTCCGCCTCCGGTAGACAAAAAACCCTTGTTTCGGGTTTGTTGTCGCTATGGTTGTATACCACCAACTGATGTTACATCTACCCCTGGTATCTATTACCCTTCTCCAGGGTGTCTGCTACACCCCCTTCTCCTGGGTCTGGCTGCTCAGGTGGTATAGAGGGGTATGGTCTGTGGGTGGTTGCCTGGGTGGGATTACGTGTACACGGACACCTCTTGTATTATCACTAGTAAGAGTTACACCGGGTGAGCGATAATGTAAGAGTTACACCGGGTGAGCGATAATGGGAGAAGTTCAGGTAGGGGTTGTACTACACTATGGGATGTTGGTCCTTAACCCTCTCTTTACAACCACACCGCAAATACTCTACTCCTCAATTTTTTTCCCTAGCTGTCGTCAATGTTGTGCATTTGCCACACTTAAAGGGATTCAACTTTGTATAATATCAAATACTCCAGGAGTTGTTTTGATTGCTGAAAGGTAATTTATACCAGCATTCAATGAAGTTCTTATTTTTCACTGCATTCATAAACAGAACTCATCAATGGACAAACAGTAAATCTTGTGTCTGTACTTTATATTAAGACACATTAAAAATGCACTTTATTCCACATTAGCCTTCACTCCACTATAGTTGAATTTTCTTCTCAGATAACCACAAAGATCATTCAATAAATATCCCATATACTTGAAGCTCTGAATAAGAGCCAAACATCACTTATGAAGGTCTTTGCGTGTATGTATCGAAATTTGATCCTTTCTGGTGTGATTTCTTTAATGTTAAATAGTTTTTGCCACTTATGTAATTGATATATAAGAGGGTGGGGGAGGTTTCCCTTTCTGGTCCAGCCGAGGGTGGAGTGTAATTGCTCAATTCATGCAGAGGTAAGCCTCATTAATCTCTCGCTCCACTTGAGTTCACTCCATTTTGTCTCTTTTTATAAGTGGTCGGGGCTTTTAAAATCTTGTAAATCCATGGGTTAATTTCAAAACAAATAAATCACTTTGATCCGCTTGCATTCCTGTATTCGTATTGGGTGCTCGGGGAGAGGGAGAGAGAGAGGCCGAGGGGGGGGGGGAGAGGGAGAGAGAGAGGGGGGAGAGAGAGGGTGTAGGGGAGATAGGGGAGAGGGAACAGAGGGTGGAGAGAGAGGGGGCGAAAATTGGGGAGGGAGAGAGGGGGTAGCAGAGAGAGAGAGGAGAGGTATTCGGGAGACGAGGAGGTGGAGGGAGATAGAGTGAGTGAGAGAGGTAGAGATAGAGAGGGAGATCGGCGAGAGAAGAGAGGAGATAATGAGAAGGAGAGACAGAGAGGGAGAAAGGGAGATGAGAGAAAGAGAGACGGAGAGGGGAGGCAGAGAGAAAGGCAAAAAGCAGTATAAAGAGGGAGAGAGGAAGGAGAGAGAGGCAGTAAGAATTAGTGCCTAAGTCTAATGATGGGCCTGCTGTCAGGTAGACTAGGGGCGGGGGGCGGGGAGGCGGGGGTGTTTTTACTGGTGTGTTTCCATGGATGTATTACATCCAGTATATCCCAGACCCTGGCTAGGTAGGTAGGGTGACACTGGTATCCCTGGTATCCACTGGAGTACAAGTATTTCCGGTATATATGTGGTTATGCTGTGTGGTCCTTGTTGTCAGAATTTGTACGATTTGGACAAGTTTTCCACCACAAAAGTAGCAAAAAGTGAAAGATGAATAACTTGGGCTATAGAGTATATCCTCACAGTCACTGTAATGTCACGCACACACACATATTTCCCAGGTTTTCACAGACTTTCGTGAAATAGCTTTCAAACGTGTTTTCGCTGATATTTTAAAAAGAAATTGTTTCAAATCCTTGCTGTAGCTTTCTTACGTTATGTTGCAAGTCACAGTCAGGCCACCCACACATTTGCAAGTCTTTTCAGATTCTTGAGATAATTCTGTGGATTTGTCGGCCATTAGTCCAGCTTTATATCACACCTGAGACCTCTCCTTCTGTACAGACTCAGAGACTCTTTTATTGTGTCTTATTTCTGTGGCAACTTCTCTCTTTAGTTCTTAGTTTCGCCACCAGGTGTTAATTCAAAATGGCGGCTACAGGTGTCGCTTTATATACACCTTATTGCCCCCGGGCGTAGGAATACAATACAAAATAGTTCCTAGTTTATTGGGTCTGCGATGACGTCGCCTCAGGGAAATAGTCCGGCTCTGGTTACTTGACGGGGAATGAAGATGACGTTCTCTGACGTTCTCTGACGTCTGAGCAGACGTTTCACGACGTGAAGTGACAACAGTTGCTTGTATCCTGACACAGACGTTACAGTGTTGGTCGTCACCTGGAAAAGAGAAAATTGGGAAAAAATTAGAATGGAAATTGTTTAAAGTGACACTTGGGCTGGGATTGTGGACAATTTGTTGTTTTGTTTTTTGGTAGCGAGGTGCAAAGGAGAGGTGCAATATGTCCGACACATATGGCGTGAATAGTTGTTCTAACAGATGTGAGGTCTATATTCATACATTGTATAAAGTAAGGTTCTGCCTATAGGTTATACCGTTGGGATTTGACTGCAAATATATTAAAAAATTTGTTGCAATCAAAGAGGTAATTCCAGCTAAATAGATTCAATATTCTCCCAGTAATTAAAGTTATAATCCATGCTAAATAGATCCACAATTATCCAGTTATATTCTTGCTATATCAGTCTAAGCTCAGAGGTAAGAGAGTCCCTCCAAACTGGGGGAAAGCCTTTCCAGTCTAGGCTCAGATTTCGAGATAGTCCCTCCAAACTGAGGGTAAGCTTATCCAGTCTAGGCTCGGAGGTGGGAGAGTCCCTCCAAACTGAGGGAAAGCATTTCCAGTCTAGGCTCAGAGGTGAGAGAGTCCCTTCAAACTGAGAGAAAAGCCTCTTGTTCCAAACTGTAGAACACCACTATAATCCCATTAAGACGCCTACTCCAGGGCCAGGAAAGCCATTAGCGCAGTAGGCGTCCAATCACTGACAAACCATGCTCTGGGAGGTATGAGCCTGGACTGTTGATGTTTGTTGGCGTGTCTAAGTGCAGGCATACCAGGTTGTTGTTATTGTTATAAAGTATGTATAAAATGGAACAAATACAGCATAAATTGGCTGTGGTATGCAGGGTGTGTAATGTGCTGTATTATCGCCCAGCTCTGATGTGGTACCGTGGGGCCGCCTCAATACCTTCAAACACTACCTGGGCCTATAGAGCAAACCCACATAATGTAGACTAGAATTCAACAGTCTTGGCTCTGAGTTCAAGAGTCCCTCCAAATTGAGAAAAAGCCTCTCCAGTCTAGGATCAGAGTTGAGAAGAGTCCCTCCAAACTGAGGGAAAGCCTCTCCAGTCTAGGCTCAGAGTTGACAAGAGTCCCTCCAAACTGAGGGAAAGCCTCTCCAGTCTAGGCTCAGAGTTGACAAGAGTCCCTCCAAACTGAGGGAAAGCCTCTCCAGTCTAGGCTCAGAGTTGACAAGAGTCCCTCCAAACTCAGGGAAAGCCTCTCCAGTCTAGGCTCAGAGTTGAGGAGTCCCTCCAAACTGAGGGAAAGCCTCTCCAGTCTAGGCTCAGAGCTGAGAGAGTCCCTCCAAACTGAGGGAAAGCATCTCCAGTCTAGGCTCAGAGGTGAGAGAGACCCTCCAAACTGAGGGAAAGCATCTCCAGTCTAGGCTCAGAGGTGAGAGAGACCCTCCAAACTGAGGGAAAGCCTCTCCAGTCTAGGATTTGCTCCGGTTGTTTTTGCTACAGAGCTTCATTAACTCCACATTTATATTTCAGAGACCCACCAAAATCCTTGCTGGCTTTATTTCTTATCGCTCATCAGCGGCAATATTCTCCCTACAATCAAATATAACAGCAGCAGAATATTGATAAATTCAGTCCTATATGTCATGATATTATGAGTGAATTTGGTAAGATTGTTTTCTTGTAATAGCTAAGAATCAGATGTAAAGGCGTGTCAATGTCCAACTGCAACAGGTACAGCACAATTTCTGAGATTGATATAATAAGCTTTTCAGACTCTGATTTAGGATCACGATCTATAGCCAATTAAAGGGATGGGCGTGGTTGCGTGGGTTGTGGGCGTGGCCTGTCCATATTAGGTGTGTCTATATGAGACTCAGGGTTAGTGTTCATATACCCGCCCCCTCCCTCTACCTGCCCCCCGCACAGTCCCGCCTCTGGTGGCCTCTGCCCTAACTACACTACAGGTAGTGTTTATTCCTTACAAATCACAGCAAGACAATATTAATGTCGTTTCCTGGCCAGGTTCAGGTTTGGCGACAGAGGAAGGTCAAAATGTTGATGTGTCATGGAAAAATGAGTCTAAAGCTGCAACAATTATATTTTTCAAATTTTTTTTTCCACAAGAATTCTTCATAGGAATGTTTTGATGTTTGTTATGTTTAGTGCGCTTAGTCGTATCAGTACATGTACCCAATTTCAACACGATTTTTAATATGTCACTGCGAAAAGGGAAAAAAAAGTCACTGCATGCGTTTCTAAGGTCATTCTAAGGACGTATATTGAACTACTTTGCCCTAATATCAGTAACTATACATGAAGACAATAATGTCGTTTACTGGCAGATTAGAATCTAGGCCCAAAGATGAGAGTTCCTTCAAACGAAGGGAAAGCCTTTGACTCATACCACAAAGGGCCATTATAATTCCATTAAGACCGCAAAATGTCATTATAATCCCATTAGAACGCCTAGTCAGGAAACCGGTTAGTGAAGTGTGTTTCCAATCACTGACATACCACTCTTATCTGATCTGAGGGTTTGGGTTGATTAGAGCAATATACAAACAATGCTTTCTGCTTTCTACCTGACATAAAGGACATTTTGGATTTAGGTGAGCCACCGAAATATGAAGGTGGACATTTATGAACCCATGAAACAAAACAAAAATGCCTGATTGCATCCCTGATAACGACATGACGCTGTACATGGTACCTCTCCCTAATATGTCAGGCATAGATCTCTCGTTTACTACTATGGCCCTTACAGATTAAATCTAAGGGTTGCATTTTGTGAATTTTTGTAAGATGAATGGTGGTTTGTATGTGTATGCCTACTACTCCTACTCCCTCCTACTAACATTTCAAACTTCCCCCTTGGCCGGTGCGGTACCCACCGCCCTACCTGTAGCCCCTATATAGTATACTTTATTCTCTTTCACAAAAGTCGTCTGCTATAAACAAACATCACAAGGCTTTTTTCCCGCCTTCCCAAATGTCGTCTGCTACCAAATGGACGCTTCCCTGCGTCCTGCCCGTATCACCCTCAGTTTAATCTCTATATTTTATCATTTTTATGATCATTTATTTCCGGTGGCAGGTCTTCCCCTTGGATATTCAAACTTCTGAAAAAAACTTCACTGCTGCCCCCCTAAGGGGGAATCCTGTACTAACAGTACCCCCTGGCGACGCCTTGGACAACTATCTGTCCTGACCTTTGACCCTTATTTTGAGTGGTCAGTTTGTCAAAGTGCGGACGCCCTCCAGTGGCTAGTTTCCGCATTAGAGGTTATCAAGGTCGAGTCAAGGTCAAGACAAGGTCAAGATAACTCTCTTGCACTTGTCAACGGTTGGCGCTGAGGTTCAAAGTGTACTTTTGACAAATATTTGCAACAAGTTGGTAAACTGAAACTCTTGTAAACAGAGGGTTGAGAGCGTTGTACATGTCTGCACCCTGGCCGTCTGATTGAATCTTGGACTGATTGAATATATATATCCCTGATTGAGATGTCCAAACACAAATAATGTCTACTAAAGTTTGGCGCTCCTTTCCTTTATAGTGAAGGGGGAAGGGGGAAGATGGAAGTGGGGGGGGGGGGAAGGCCAGATGCTTTGGTCATTTAAAAGTCTATTAAGACCGCAAAATGTCATTATATTCCCATTAAAACGCCAAGTCCTAGGCCAGAAAGCCAATTAGCGAAGTAGGCTGACATACCGTTCTTATATGATCTGAGGATATGGACCTAGCGTGTCTTACAGTTTCGCCAATTTCTTACAATCCACAGAAACAAACTCAGGGCTCTTTAACATTAAACATTATGTAATATGGCCAACCTTACTTGTTCTGTTGCCGAGCAATTCTCATTCATTTCATTCCTTCCTTCATTGCTTCCTTCATTCATTCATACATTCATTGTCCATTTATTCTTCATTCATTCATTCATTCATTCATTCATTTTTTCTTTCATTCATTCGCAGTTTCTCCTATTATATCATTGATTGATTCATTCATTCATTGATCAATTCATTGATCGTTTCTTCTATTATGTCACTGATTTATCAATTGATTGATCAATTGATTGATTCATACATTCATTTATTCATTCCACCAATCTACCCATAAGTAGAGCATCACATATATAACACTGTCCCCCTCGATACAATATCTTATATATTATATAGAGAGAGAGTATTTTTATATTTCCATTTTAAAAAGAAATACAAAGTCATGGGAAATGGTTAATGCCCTCTGTTTCTTATCTCTAGCTTACACCTGAATTATTTTGTATGTTTCATTCATCATTTAATATATAATTCCTTAATTCCTCTATACAAGTATTATTGCATTCATTCACTAATGTCTCCCCCCCCCCCCACCTCGTCCTTAAACCTCACCATGTGAGGAGTTTGACACACTTCCTGTCCCAGATAATGCTAGTTTCCGGTTCCGCTCGTTAGTACATACAACCCGCCTGCTCGGACGCTCTATGACGTCAGCAAACGCTACGTTTTGTAACCTTAGTTGCAGGAGAGCGGTTTATGTATAAGAAACGCTCAAAATGCCTTCCAGCAGTGGTAGAGGCTGAGGGTGTGTGTGTGTGGGGGGGGGGGGGGGGCGGGTCATCCCCCCATGCATATATGTGTGAAATCTTCAGAAAATGTACAAAATGCAGTTCAACCTAACCAAACCGATTGCTAGAATCAATGCAATGCCGAATATACTCGAATTTACCTAGAATTGACCAAATCTCAACCAAATTTACTAAATGTGTACAACTGCTAATTGTAGATTTTCTGAAAATCTGACCCATATAATTTACGGATATCCCACCAGCTCTTACGTAACTTCTCTATCTGTATTCTTTACAGTTTATATCCTTATTACGTCGGGTAGGGTACATCTAAATTATAGTCAATACTGATTGTATTACTGAAATACTGTAGCCATTGTATCTTCTAGTTGATTATCGTACAACTCACTGTCATGGCAGAAGTGATGAGGATTAATCCATGATTGATCTGAATATAAATGCCGAAGGGGCTTGTGACGACCACACACCGAAGTGCCCTGTTTCATGGATATATTTAACATTTGTCTATGTTAGGGGCATATCATAAATAGTGAATGGAACTCGGTGCTGGTCATTGAATATTTATTGGACTCTCATCCAATAAATATTGGGTTCCATTCACTCTCTATAAAGTTAATTGATTGTTGTAATGTGGGAACATGGAAGAACTGTTTAACCATTGACATTGTTTAAATAAATTACCTACCACTCAATCATTCATACTGTATAAAGCTGTGAGCCTAAACGGAGAGGCTTTCCCTTAGTTTGGAGGGACTCTCTCAGCTCTGAGACTAGACTGGGGAGGTTTTCCCTCAGTTTGGAGGGACTCTCTCAGCTGTGAGCCTAAACGGGAGAGGCTTTCCCTCAGTTTGGTGGAACTCTCTCAGCTCTGAGCCTAGACTGGGTTAAAGCCAGGAATCCAGCCCTGCACAAGCCTCCCTCCTCCCTACAGGACGATGCTCCCAACCTTCATCTTTCCCATCTTGTATTAGGAATGCATATATATGTATGTAATTTGTACAAGCTACACGTGTAAATGTAAA